>JBBYHL010021770.1:0-11058 GCA_038381835.1 Adansonia madagascariensis
CATATGATAGTCTCCATTCTATTCATGATTCGGCACTATAAACTTATTCTCCTCTTTGGGATAAATGACATTGATGTGTTAGTTTCATAAGAAAAGCTCTTTTTCTCACCATTTTTTAGAATCAAAACTCGCCTGTCGACTAGGACAAACATCGATTCACATAATAAACCCTTCCTTTTTGTGATTGGGGACCATAAGCTCGTTCTAATCATCGGGATAAATGACATTAATGCCTTGGTTTCATAAGAAAAGCTTCTCTCTCGATCGTTTTTTAGAATTAAAGTTCATCTATCAATTAGGACAAACACAAATTCATATAATAATCTACTTTCCTTTCATGATTGGGCACCATAAAATCAATCTCCTTGTTGGGATAAATGATAATGATGCTTTGGTTTCATTAGAAAAACATCTCTTTCCAGCATTTTCCTTAGAATTAAAGTTCATCTGACAATTGGCAAACATAGATTCTCATAATAATCTCCTTTCTTCTCATGATTAGAAACCATTAACTCATTCTCCTTATTAGGATAAATGGCATTGATGCTTTAGTTTCATAAGAGATGTTCTCTTCCCACCATTTTTTAGAATCAAAGTTCATTTGTCAATTTGGATAAACACGGATTCACATAATAATCTCCTTTCTTTTCATGATTGGGAACCATAAACTCATTCTCCTTATTGGGATAAATGACATTGATGCTTTGATTTCATAAAAAAAGCTTTTCTTCCCACAATTTTTTAGAATCAAAGCTCGTCTATCAACTAAGACAAATTCTGATTCATATAGCAATCCCTTCCTTTTTATGATTGGGCACCATAAGCTCGTTCTACTCATTAGGGTAACTGATCTTGATACTTTGGTGTCATAAGAAAAGCTTCTCTTTTAATCATTTTTAAGAAATAAAGTTCATCTGTCAATTTGGACAAGCATGGATTCACATAATAATCTCCTTTCTTTTCATGATTGGGCACTATAAACTCATTTTGCTCATTGGAATAAAAGACATTGATACTTTGGATTAATAAAAAAAGCTTTCCACCTTTTTTTGGAATCAAAGTTCATTTGTGAATTAGGACAAACATAGATTCACATACTAATCTCTTTTCCTTTCATGATTAGGTGCCATAAAGGCATTCTACTCATTGGGATAAATGACAATGATTCCTTGGTTTTATAAGAAAAGTTTCTCTTTTTGTCCACATTTAAAATTAAAGTTTGCACGTCAATTGGGACAAGAATGGATTCACATAATAATCTCCTTCCCATTCAAGATTGGGCACCATGAACACATTCTCTTCGTTGGGATAAATGACATTGATTCTTTGTTTTCATAAGAAAAGCTTTTCTTTCTGCCCATAAAATTAAAGTTTGTACGTTAATTGGAAGCTTTTCTTATGAAACCAAAGCATTAATGTCATTTATCCCAATGAGGAGAATGAGTTTATGGTTCCCATTCACTGTGTTTATCCAAAATGACAAATGAACTATGATTCTAAAAAATAGTGGGTAGAGAAGTTTTTGTTATGAGACTATCGCAATGCACCCTGAGGTCAGCCCTCACGGATCTATGAGTGCGTACGACTTAAAATATTTTTAACTTGGAATGTCTTCTTAATTGAGACTTTTCCTTCGGGACGTGATGAGAATTAGAAAGTACAAATTGTCGACTTATGACACTATGAGAGGGGGACCATAAGACAAATCGCTCATATTATTGGTCTCGGATAACCATCATGAAAGGCCAATGCTTGGAGTCGCCACTGATTATTTCAGGCTAGGCATGATCGGATGCCTATTGAAACTTATGTTTTGAGTTACAAAACTCAAAACATCAATCCCATGGTCTACATAATGCAAAGATTCATCATTTAGGTTCGAGAGTTGGTTACGCATGATGAGGTACAAACCTCTTCTTGACACCCAAAATTGATACCTTACTAGCTATGTCTTATCTCGATTTCAATTCTTTCGATCTTAAGTTGTCATTATTTCGATATAACCCTCTTCTAATGCATGAATCTTATAAAACTACAAATCTAGGTTTTGATGAAAAAGATTTAATCTCATATACGCCCTAGAGAGATGGGGAATATAGAGAATTTCAACAAAATGACCTCTAGATTTTACTTTGAAAATGGAATGTTCCACTTTGGGCACCAGAGAGATACCCACGTGGAACATTACCTTTAATTTTATTCGAAATGTTTTGAAAACATGAATGCAAATAATCATCACAAAGAAATCATGTTAGTAAGGCAATAAATGAAGTAACATAACGTGGATCATTCAATGCAATGATAAAGAAAATGGGTGGACTATTGGAATTTATCTCACAATTGGCATCGATTATCTAGGAATAACTGAATTGACAATTTTTGAGATCTATCTGGGTTCCTTGATTAAACTAGGTTTGTTTGACATATTCATGGAAGTCTAAAAAAAAGTTGTAATTAAAAGATAGGGTTGGAGTATCCCTTAGAAAAGGTAGGGTTAGGGTATTCCCATGGATGACAAATAATTTTGACAAAGGGGGATTTTTAAATCTTGACAATTTTGAAAAGTAGGGTTAGAGTATTCCCTCAAAAGGTTAGGGTTGGAGTATCCCTATAGATGACAAATCATTTGGGCAAAGAAAGATCTTTCAATCTCAATAATTTTGAAAAATATGGTTGAAGTATCCCCTCGAAAAGTTAGGGTTAAAGCATCCCCAAAACTAACACATCTGATACTCTTTAGAAAAGTCAAGTTGGAAAACTTAAGTTGACAAAACTTTGTGATTTAGGAAATGTGTGAGCGTTTCGACAACTTTTGGCAAAAAAAATTATTGTGAATGAGGATGGTAAAGATGTAAAATGTGTTTGTACCTTAATACGAGCCTATGGGAGGTCAAAGCATGTTCTTGAGTCTGATCGAGTTGATATGGAGACATTTGAATGTCTCGAGACAAAACTCAGGAAAACTCAATTTTAACTATAACTGAAAACAGGGGATAGCATCTCGCTATCCTACTTCCTGAATTTATTCTAAATCAGTTTGAAGGATTTAGAGGGTGGACAAGATACCGTTAGAAAGGTAGCTTGACAAGGGTCATCCTAAAAATATTCCTAATATCCTAAAAAGTCACTTTGGGGGAATAAATTTTCAAGCTCGGATCCATTTTGCTGCTGGGATAGTATATAAGGGACAAGGTGTGTCAAAATTTGAAAAATCACCTCGAATTCATTTGGTATCAAAAAACTACAAGCAATACCTATCCAAAAAGGGAATTTCATGAATCTTTTAGGAAAAATGTTTGAAAAATTATTTAGTGGGTCTAAACAGTCAAAACAGAATACATGTTTGGATTCTAAAGGTTTTGGATAGTTTAGATTTGAAAAATCATAACTCTCTCATCCAAAATGACCCGAGGGTGAATAAGACATTGTTTTAAAGATAATTCGACACACTTTGGGAGGAAAATATTAGAAAATTCATGAAAAACCATTTAGTATTTTAAAGTAATTTTTCAATTTACAACAGTTGTGCTGCTAGTAGGGGACAAAGCAAAGCAGGAGGTATTCTTATTTTCTTTATGTTTATGAGTCCAAACCTGAGTCATTGACATTCGAGCATCCATGACTAAAGGGAAAGAGTGGCATGAACATCACGAACTCATTTGCACAACCCTGGAGTAGTTTGGGATAATGAAACAGCCCGTTAATCATACCCCTCAAGGTTTTGACTCACAAACAGGGCACGAACATTTCAGGAATGAGTGCAAAGCCATTTTTGTTGGAAAATTAGAAGATTTGAGCTCATTTAACCAAGATTCCAAATATGAAAAACTTAATTTTCCCTAAGATATTTTGCTAACTTTAAGGAAAATGCTAAGTCCATGATAATCCTCATTGGTTGAGGTTAACATGCTTGGCTTGGGGGATTTTGAAAATCCATTTTTGATAGCCATCAAACATGCATTTTGACAAGGAGAAAGCAACAAACATATAAGGGGATGGCATATAACATGAATAGGGATACTAACTTTAGCAATGGTTTAGACAAAGAAAGTGTTATGCATTGTGACAAGAAAATGTTATCGATGCTGAAAATGGCGATGATTCATGCAAGTTAATGTGTAAATGTGCTTGAGATGTGTTAGGCTAATGATTCATACATGGATTAAGGATAACAAGATGCATGGATATGGTATAAAATGCATGAGCAAGACTATCAAACTAATGAGGATGAAATGAGGCATTTTGCACCTAAAAGGGGTATTAAGGCATCCAAGTCTTAAGCTATCACAACCAAAAGCCACAATAATGCATGATAATCCTAAGAAGGGGATGGAAACATGGAGAGCTCACTAAAATGATGAGGGTGCTGAAAAACAAAAAATGAAAGTGATAAAGTGAGAAGTTATACCAACAAAACTTCACTTTTTGGCCATGATTGGAGTAGTAGAGATGGCTTGAATTTCCCTCTTTTCCTTGTTGTTAATAAGCAAGAAAAAGGGAAAAATAATGAGGTTTTGGTTCTGGTATGGATGAGGGTGATTTTTAGAATGTGTAATAGTTGGGAATGAGTGTTTTAGGGCTGTTTTTGGGTGGTGAGTAAAGAGCTACGGGATTTGGTTTTCTTGATATGGGAATGTTTTTTTGAAGCTGAAAATGAGCTGGAATCTAACCTCTTCAGCTAAGATAGAAGTGGTCCATTTATACCAGCATTTTGGAGCCAATTTGGAGTGTTTTTTGGTCATTTCCCAAGGAGGACAAAGTGATGTCAGCATGGTGGCCATAAAGTGACTGTAGGGAGTAACTTGCTACTAATGTGATGGCATAGGGTGGCTGGTTTAAATGCTGAAATGATTTTTCAGCAAATAGAGTGGCTAATGGTGAAATGGTCAGCAAACTATAGAGTAGGGTGATCATGTGATTTTAACCTTTTTAATCTAATTTAGACTTCAAAAAAATGTTTTGATTAATTCAAAGTCTGAATTCGTAATCTAATATGTGTTTTAATCTTTCCTGATGCAAAGAAACGAGTTAAAATCGAGTTTTAAATCAATGGTGGACAAGTAAAAAATGCTCAGACCATGAAAATGGGCTGTATGTATTGATGCATTGCAGAATGTATCGATACATTTGGTCAAAAAACCTTGAGTGTATCGATACAATCAATATTTCAAATTTTTGGATCGTTGGAGCATTGTATTGATACATAAGAACCATGTATCAATACATTCAAGTAAAATTATGAATTTTCTCATCACCTTGAACTATTTCATTTGATGCCACATTTTTGCATTTACCTTTGATATGATCCTAGGCCTTCTTAACCTCTTCAAAATACTTTTTCGTCAGGCAATATTGTCGCCTGGCGATCATCACCCCCTCTCACATCTGTGCTCCAAATTGTTTAAAAAATTAGCCCGAACAAAATAAGGTGTCTACAGCTGCCCCTCTTTAACTTTTGCTAAGAATCAGGAGCGGGGCGAAGACGAATAGGCATTATTTTATCCAGGGTGGAAGGACTCACTAAGGTGCCACTAGCTCATGTAGGCTTTAACTCGAGTGCCGCTAGCTTGTGCAGGCTTTGACTTAGACTTGGTGCCACCAGCTCATGTAAGCTTTAACTGAGGTACCACCAGCTCGTGCGGGCTTTGACTTAGGTGCTGCTAGCTCGTGCAGGCTTTGGCTTAGAATAGGGTGCCACTAGTTCGTGTGGGCTTTGACTCAGACTAGGCGCCACCAGCTTGTGTGGGCTTTGAAAAGGGTGCCACTAACATGTAGGCTTTGAAGGCATGCCACTAACGTATAGGCTTTAAAGAGGTCCCACTGACTTGTGGGGTTTTAAAGAGGTGCCACTGAATTATGGGCTTTTAAGGGGTGCCATTGACTTGTGGGCTTTAAAAGGGTGCCACTGACTTATGGGTTTTTAAGGGGTGCCACTAACTTTTGGGCTAAAAGAAGTGCCACTAACTTTTGGGCTTTAAAGAGGTTCCACTGACATATGGCTTTTAAAGAGGTTCCACTGACTTGTGGGCTTAAAAGGGGTGCCATTAACTTGTGGGCTTTAAAAGGGTGCCACTAAGATGTGGGCTTTGAAGAGGTGCCACTGACATGTGGGCTTTAAAAGGTTGCCATTGACTTAGGGGCTTTTAAGAGGTGCCACTGCCTTGTGGGCTTAAAAGGGTGCCATGACTTATGGGCTTTAAAAGGGTACCACTGACTTCTGGGCTTTAAAAGGGTGCCACTAACATGTGGGCTTTGAAGAGGTGCCATTGATATATGGGCTTTAAAAGGGTGCCACTAACTTGTGGACTTTAAAAGGGGTGCCACTAACTTGTGGGCTTTAAAAGGGTGCCATTAACATATGGGCTTTGAAGAGGTGCCACTGACATGGGGGCTTTAAAAGGGTGCTACTAACTTGTGGGCTTTAAGGGGGTGCCACTGACTTGTGGGTTTTAAAGAGGATGGCCACAAAGTTTTTGATAAAGCTTCTAATACGAGCTTTTCTTAATAGAAGTTCATGACAAAATTTTTTGTTGAAAAGGGTGTTGCCACTAGTTCTTGACAAAATTCTTGACAAGGCTTTTGACGAATGTTCTCAACAGAAGTTTTTGATGATAGTTTCTAGGCAATAATTTCTTGGCACAAGCAATTTGATAGTGGTTGCTTAATAAAAAGGGTTTTGACATGAGGTGATGAGAAGAAAAGGACCTTTCTTGAATGACACTTGGTTTGCAAAGCTTAGAGTTTTTACTAGGAATTCCTTGGAGGTTCAGGAAACCTGGCTTAAAAGTGATATTGTAAAAATGATGTATAATGGTAATATGAGTGCACAATGTGGAATGCTATCATGATTGCATGATGTGAAGTCTAATATAAGAGATAGCTATAGTTCTCCTTGTATGTTATTTAGACTCTCAAAAGGACGGCGATTTGTCTTTGATGCGACTATAGACGAAAATTTTCCTAATCTCGCTGGGGATTGTAGGTTGTCCCTGCTCCACTAGGGATATGACCAAAAATTTAGTGTCAAGAATTTGGACTATTGCATTTCTTAATTCAGGAGGCTCAATCATTTCCTAACAAATGGAGGGCATTGTCAACAATTTGGAGACTATTTGACTGATTAGGTTGATGTTTATGGTTTTAATAGGATTTTGATAAAATGCATAGGTCAAATTTTTATGGTCAACCTAAAATGGGTTTTTTCTTCTTTAGACGTGACTTGTGAAAGTAAGAAATGGTTTGGTGTATGGTCATGCTGAATGGGCGTTTGGACACGAAAAATGCATGATCTTGATGACCAGGGAGTGAGCAGAATTCCCTGTGCTTTTCTTTTCTTTTTGATGTAATGTCAAGATGTCCTGATGCATATTTCATTTGATTATCAAACATTATCAACTAAATGACAAGTGCAATGTGAATTGTACAGAGGTAAAAAAAAACAAGGTAATATTTATTCATGACAACAAAGAGACATAACTCGGTGTATATTTTTTTTACAAACAAGTGATAAGGTAGCTAGAAGGATAGTCTTTTGGGCAAAAGATGCCTCTGACAATCATGACATGGATGTTCTTTAAGTGCTTTTCAGGATCTTTTTTGAACAATGAATATGCCTAGCATGAGTTGATCTTTGAAAGATTCCTAAGATTGCTTTGCATTATCCTATAGGTGCCCTCGATTCATGCCCCATAAAAATTGATCTTCTCAAGTCGCATTTGCGGGTTTTCATCTATAGTCGGGTTGGCTACCCAAATGCCCTTTTCGAATTTTCATCTAGACCCCTTTTTGCTTTCTTCCCTTTTTTATTTTTTTTGTTTTGTTTTGTTTTCTTTGTTTTCTCTTTTTTTTTTTGCTTTCTCTTTTTTTGTTTTTTTTGTTGTTTGTTTTTTGCTTTCGCATTTTCAAGTTTTTGCCCTTTATGTGTAATATTTCTTGATAGAATCTGAGTTGACTAGGTTGGGCAAGACATTGCCGCCCATTTCTAACAAGATTAGGGCCCTTTCAGAGAAGGCTTGCTTTATGACATACGGTCCTTTCCAATTAGGGTTCCACTTGCCCTATGCATCTTTGTAAATTGGGAGGATCTTCTTCAATACCAATTCGCCTGGGTGAAATTGTCGTGGGTGCATCTTTTTGTCATGGGCTCGGATAATACGTCTTTGATACATTTGACCATGGCAAATGGCCTTCATGCATTTTTCCTCAATGAGGTTAAGTTGGTCGTATCTGTTCTTGACCCATTCGGCTTCTTTAAGTTTGGTTTCCATCAAGACTCTAAGGGAAGGGATCTCGACTTCAATAAGCAATATAGCTTCCATCCCATAGACAAGAGAAAATGGGGTAGCACCCATGAAAGTAGGAATTGAGGTCCAATAGGCATGAAGTGCAAATAATATCTTCTTATGCCAGTCTTTGTAAGTCTCAACCATTTTTTTAACTATTCATTTAATGTTTTTATTGGCTACCTTGACTGCCCTATTCGTTTTTGGGTGATAAGGATAGAACTATGATGCTAGATCTTAAACTGTAAGAGGCCTGGTGGTACAGAGCTTTCTTTGAAATCTTCTTTAAAATCAACTTCACTAGTGCAAATTGACTATTCAAAATCGATCTTTAAAAACCCTTCAGGCATATCCATGTCATTATCGTTAAGACACCTGAAAGGGTGAAAGAATAGACATTGCAAAAGGCACACACAACCTGGGGATTCGGATAAGAGTAATTGAGACAAAAAGATTGAAAAGTGATATAGGCATACAATATGGAATGATATATGTAAAAGTCATTTCATTCACAATGTTTGATAAAAATGCCCCTTACATAGGACACCTACCTGCCTTCGCAAGGGCAGGTAGTTTTTCATTTCTTGACATTACATGAAAGGGACAGGAAAAATACAGGGGCTTTCGTCATGACCCCATCATCAAAATCAGGTCTTGGTGGAAGGACACAAATTCTATGGCTTGGTATTGATCATGTTTGCAGCTGGCTCAGTGTGGTTTGGTAAAGGAATTGGCAGCAGCATTTGGTCCCTGGTTCGACCTAAACTGCAAGACTTTCGAGTTGATTAGATTTTACACATTTCATTTGAAATACATGTAATTCTCAAGGTCATGCCTCGCTGCCCCAGCATGGTATTCACAGTGGGTGTTAGGGTTGTACCATGACGGGTATGATGACTTTTTTTCTAGGACATAGATCAGAGCCACTAAGTGATTTTGGAGCAAGGTTTGGTAGAGCTCCTTATAGGTCACAGGGATGGGATCAAAATGTTGTCTTTGCTGATTTGCACCTTGATTGCCAAGTGCATTATTGGTTGCTCAATTGGTACTTTGGTGAATTTGTGGAGGGTAGCTTTATGGTGGGTTAGATGGGATTGCAAAGGATAGGTTATAGGTTATGGCATTAATTAGCGGAGGGGGTATGGTGATAGAGCGAGAATACAGCGTGATTGGTAGTGAGGGTCGAGTATTTGATGCCGTTTTGGCTGAGATAAGCTAGCATAACTTATGGCATTAGACTCTCATTCTTTCTTTTTATTACCAATAGGTTTCTTGCTTGATCCAGATGTTTCCCCGGCTAACATTCTACCACTCTTAATGGCTGTATCAATCATTTCTCTAAAGAGGACTAGGTCTGCGAATTTCTTGGCGGCATTTCCTACGAGCTTCTCGTAACAAAGAGCGTGTAAGGTCTGGATGAAAGTGACTGTCATCTCTTTTTTTATAAAGGGAGGCTGGACTAAGGCTGCTTCCTCTCTTTACCTTTAGGTGTATTGCCTGAAGCTTTCAGTGGATTTTTTCTTGAAATTCATCAAGGAAAGTCGATCCGGCACCCAATTAGACATATGCTGGTATTGATTCAAAAAGGCCTTAGCCAAGTCAGCCCATGATTGGATTTTCACATTGTCTAGCTTGATATGCCACTAAGGTGCTGCTGCAATGAGGCTGTGCTAGAAGCAATGGATGAGGAGCTTTTCATCTTTCTCATACCCAACCATCTTTCTTAGGTACATTTGAACATGGACAGTAGGGTCGGTGGTTTCATTAAACTTTTCAAACTCTGGGACTTTGAACTTTGGGGAAATGACAAGGTTGGACACCAAAGACAGCGATTGCATGTCAAGAGCTCTAAACTTGTCACTCCCCTCGATAGCTTAGAGACATTTTTCCAGTAGCAAAAATTTGTTTACTTCTTTCGCAGTCATGGTGGACTTTTACCCTTCAGTTTTCTCTGGTTCTGCATGGTCAAGGGTTATTGGATCTGCTGATAAGACTCCCGTATTCACCCCCTGAGTACTGGGAATGAATTGACCTGCCGCAACGGGATTAAGGTAGATGATTGGCAGAGCCTGAGCGGCAGATGTAAGAGCAAGTCATTGTTCCTGTCTAGTTTCCCCTTGGGCAGGTTCTGGATTATTGATAAAAGGGACTTTCAGGGTTGGAAGGATCATTCCTTATTTTAGTAGTGCTGGCTTGTCCTTTTTCTTTCATAGAGGTGGTCATTAGTTCCATAAGTTTTGCAATTTGATTTTGCATTTTGTATTGCTGATAAAGCATCTAGTCTTGTGATTCCTTAACCATTACCTCAAGTCACTTAATACGAGCTTCATGGTCACTCTGCATGATTTGCTTACGACATCATCTGTTGTAGCAGTGTGTGATGTAAGGTTCCATGTTCCTAATTGATCTCGGAATCCTTTGCACTTTTATGGCCTAATTCTTGTATTAGACTTTTTTTAAAAAAATGTATTTATTGATGAGCATTTATGATGCAATGATAAGTTAAGATAATGAATGATTAATGCAAGTTCAATGAAAAATAGTGAAATTAAATGTGCATATACGGATTGGAATATGTAATATCATAATAATGGTAGAAATTGAATTATTATTCTTTTTTTTTATATTCTATACAAAACTCCATAAGGCTAAAATTAATTCTATAATTCTATTTGATTCTATTTTAATCATAATCATATTAAAAATTAGATAATCATATTAAAAATTAGATTTTAATTTAATCATATTATATTATTAATCTTATTATTATTAATAT
>JBBYHL010021781.1:0-11058 GCA_038381835.1 Adansonia madagascariensis
AAAAATGGTAGAAAGAGAAGTTTTTCTTATGAAACCAAAGCATCAATATCATTTATCCCAATAAGGAGAATTTGTTTGTGGTGCCGAATCATGAAATGAAAGGAGATTATTATGTGAATCCGTGTGTATCCTAATTGGAAGATGAACTTTAATCCAAAATATGGTAGAAAGTGAAGTTTTTCTTATGAAATCAAAGCATCGATATCTTTTATCCCAATGAGAAGAATATGTTTATGGCACCGAATCATGAATTAAAAGAGATTATTATGTGAATCCATGTAAATCCAATTGAAAGACGAACTTCGATTCTTAAAATGGTGGAAAGAGAAGTTTTTCTTATGAAACCAAAGCATCAATATCATTTATCCTAATAAGGAGAATGTGTTTATGGTGTCCAATCACAAAATGAAAGGCGATTATTATGTGAATCCATGTTTATCCCAATTGAAAGTCGAGCTTCAATTGTAAAAATGGTAGAAAAAGAAGTTTTTCTTGTGAAACCGAAGCATCAATACCATTTATCCCAAAGAGGAGATTGTGTATGTGGTGTATATCATGAAATTAAAGAAGATTATTCTGTGAATCCGAGTTTGTCCCAATCGACCGACAAACTTTAATTCCAAAAATAGTAGAAAGAGAAGTTTTTCTTATGAAGCCAAAGGATCTATATTATTTATCCCGATAAGGAGAATGTGTTTATGGTGCCAATCATGAAATGAAAGGAGATTATTAAATGAATCTATGCTTATCCCAGTTGAAGGACGAACTTCAATTCTCAAAATGGCAAAAAGAAAAGTGTTTCTTATGAAACCAAAGCATTAATATTATCTATCCCAATGAGGAGAATCTGTTTATGGTGCCCAATCATGAAATGAAAGGAGATTATTATGGAAATCCATGTTTATCCCAATTGAAGGTTGAATTTTAATTCTAAAAATAGTAGTTAGAGAAGTTTTTCTTATGAAACCAAAGCATCAATATATTTTATCCCAACAAGGAGAATGTGTTTATGGTGCTGAGTCATGAAATGAAAGGAGATTATTATATGAATCTATGTTAATCTAATTAAAAGACGACCTTCAATTCTAAAAATGGTAGAAATAGAAGTTTTTCTTATGAAACTGAAGCATCAATATCATTTATCCCAACGAGGAGAACGTGTTTATGGTGCCCAATCATGAAATGAAAAGAGAATATTATGTGAATCTATGCTTATCCCAGTTGAAGGACGAACTTCAATTCTCAAAATGGCAAAAAGAAAAGTGTTTCTTATGAAACCAAAGCATTAATATTATCTATCCCAATGAAGAGAATCTGTTTATGGTGCCCAATCATGAAATGAAAGGAGATTATTATGGAAATCCACGTTTATCCCAATTGAAGGTTGAATTTTAATTCTAAAAATGGTAGACAGAGAAGTTTTTCTTATGAAACCAAAGCATCAATATATTTTATCCCAATAAGGAGAATATGTTTATGGTGCTGAGTCATGAAATGAAAGGAGATTATTATGTGAATCTATGTTAATCTAATTAAAAGACGACCTTCAATTCTAAAAATGGTAGAAATAGAAGTTTTTCTTATGAAATCGAAGCATCAATATCATTTATCCCAACGAGGAGAACGTGTTTATGGTGCCCAATCATGAAATGAAAGAAGATTATTATGTGAATCTGTATTTGTCTAAATTGATAGATGAACATTAATTCTAAAAATAGTAGAAAAAGAAGTCATTCCTATGAAACCAATGCGTCATATCATTTATCCCAATAAGGAGTGTGTTTATGGTGCCCAACCATGAAATAGAAGGAGATTATTATGTGAATCAGTGTTTATCCCAATTAAAAGATGAACTTTAATTCTTAAAATGGTGGAAAAAGGAGTTTTTCTTATGAAACCAAAGTAACAATATCTTTTATGCCAATGAGGAGAATGTGTTTATGGTCCCCAATCATGAAATGAAAGGAGATTATTATGTGAATCAAAGTTTGTCCAAATTGATAGACAAACATTAATTCTAAAAATGGTAGAAAGAGAAGTTTTTCTTATGAAACTAATGCATCAATATCATTTATCCCAATGAGGAGAATGTGTTTGTGGTGCCCAATCATGAAATGAAAGGAGATTATTATGTGAATCCATGTAAATCCAATTGAAAGATGAACTTCAATTCTTAAAATGGTAGAAAAAAAAGCTTTTCTTATGAAACCAAAGCGTCAATATCATATATCCCAATGAAGAGCATGTGTTTATGGTGCCCAATCATGAAATGAAAAGAGATTATTATGTGAATCCATGTTTGTCACAATTGAAAGACGAACTTCAATTCTAAAAATGGTAGAAAGAGAAGTTTTTCTTATGAAACCAAAGCATCAATACCATTTATCCTAAAGAGGAGAATGTGTTTATGGTGTATATTATGAAATGAAAGGAGATTATTTTGTGAATCCGAGTTTGGCCAAATCTACAGATGAACATTAATTCTAAAAATGGTAGAAAGAGAAGTTTTTCTTATTAAACCAAAGCATTAGTACCATTTATCCCAACGAGGAGAATGCTTTTATGGTGCCCAATCATGAAATGAAAAGAGATTATTATGTGAATCGGCGTTTATCACAATTGAAAGAGGAACTTCAATTCTAAAAATGGTAGAAAGAGAAGTTTTTCTTATGAAACCAAAGCATCAATATCACTTATCCCAATGAGAAGAATGTGTTTATGGTGCCCAATCACAAAATGAAAGAGATTATTGTGGAAATCCGTGTTTATTCTAATTGAAAGACAAACTTTAATTCTAAAAATGGTAGAAAGAGAAGTTTTTCCTATGAAACCAAAGCATCAATATCATTTATCCCAATGAGGGAAATGTGTTTATGGTGGCCAATATGACATTGAAAGAGATTATTATGTGAATCTGCCTTTATCACAATTGAAAGTGGAACTTCAATTCCAAAATTAGTAGAAAGAGGAGTTTTTCTTATGAAAGCAAAGCATCAATATCACTTATCCCAATAAGGAAATGTGTTTATGGTGCACAATCATGAAACGAAAGGAGATTATTATGGAAATCCGTGTTTATTCTAATTGAAAGACAAACTTCAATTCTAAAAATGGTAGAAAGAGAAGTTTTTCCCGTGAAACCAAAGCATCAATATCATTTATCCCAATGAGGGGAATATGTTTATGGTGCACAATCATGAAATGAAAAGAGATTATTATGTGAGTCCATGTTTATCATAATTGAAAGAGGAACTTCAATTCTAAAAATGGTAGAAAGAAAAGGTTTCCTTATGAAACCAAAGCATCAATATCATTTATCCCAATGAGGAGAATGTGTTTATGGTGCCGAATCATGAAAGGAAAAGAGATTATTATGTGAATCCGTGTCTATTACAATTGAAAGGCAAACTTCAATTCAAAAAATGGTAGAAAGAGTCATTTTTCCTATGAAACCAAAGCATCAATATCATTTATCCCAATGGAGAGAATGTGTTTATGGTGCCCAATCTTGAAATGAAAGGAGATTATTTTGTAAATCCGTGTTTATCCCAATTGAAAGACAAACTTCAATTCTAAAAATGGTAGAAAAAAGTTTTTCTTGTGAAACCAAAGCATCAATACCGTTTATCCTAAAGAGGAAAATGTGTTTATGGTGTATATTATGAAATGAAATGAGATTATTTTGTCAATCCAAGTTTGGCCAAATCTACAGACGAACATTAATTCTAAAAATGGTAGAAAAAGAAGTTTTTCTTATGAAACCAAAGCATTAATGTCATTTATCCTAATGAGGAGAATGTGTTTATGGTGCCCAATCATGAAATGAAAAGAGATTATTATGTGAATCCATGTTTACCCTAACTGGAAGACGAACTTCAACCCTAAATATGGTAGAAAGAGAAGTTTTCTTATGAAATCAAAGCATCAATATCTTTAATCCCAATGAGGGAAATGTGTTTATGGTGCCCAATCATGAAACGAAAGGAGATTATTATGTAAATCCATATTTATCTCAATTAAAAGACAAACTTAAATTCTAAAAATGATAGAAAGAAAAGCTTTTCTTATGAAACCAAAGCATTAATATCATTTATCCCAATCAGAACAATGTGTTTATGGAGTGCAATCATGAAAAGAAAGGAGACTATTACGAGACTCCATTTTTATCCCAATTGAAAAACGAACTTTAATTTTAAAAATGGTTGGAAGAGAAGTTTTTCCTGTGAAACCAAAGCATCAATATCATTTATCCCAATGAGGAGAATGTGTCTATGGTGCCCAATCATAAAATGAAAAGAGATTATTATGTGATTCCATGTTTATCACAATTGAAACACGAACTACAATTCTAAAAATAGTAGAAAGAGTAGTTTTTCCTACGAAACCAAAGCATCAATATCGTTTATCCCAGTGAGGAGAATGTGTTTATGGTGCCCAATCATGAAATGAAAGGAGATTATTATGTGAATCCATGTTTAATTTAAATATAAACTTTAATTTTAAAAATGGTAGAAAAAAAGTTTTTTTTGTGAAACCAAAGCATCAATACCATTTATCCCAAAGAGGAGAATGTGTTTATGGTGTATATCATGAAATGAAAGGAATTATTCTATGAATCTGAGTTTCTCCAAATCGACAAATGAACATTAATTCTAAAAATGGTAGAAAAAGAAGTTTTTCTTATGAAACCGAAGCATCAATATCATTCATCCCAATGAGGCAAATGTTTTTTAAGGTGCCCAATAATGAAATGAAAGGAGATTATTATGTGAATCCATGTTTGTTTAAATTGACAGATGAACATTAATTCTAAAAATGGTAGAAAGAGAAAATTCTTCTATGAAACCAGGCCATTAATATCATTTATCCCAATGAGGAGAATGTGTCTATGGTGCCTAATCATGAAATGAAAATAGATTATTATGTGAATCCACATTTATCCTAATTGAAAGACGAACTTTAATTCTAAAAATGGTGAAAAGAGAAGTTTTTCTTATGAAACCAAAGCAACAATATCATTTATCCCAATGAAAAGAATGTGTTTACGATGCCTAATCATGAAATGAAAGGAGATTGTTATGTGAATCCATGTTTATCCCTACTAAAAGACGAACTTTGATTCTAAAAATGGTGGAAAGAGAAGTTTTTCTTATGAAACCAAAGCATCAATATCATTTATCTTGATGAAGAGAATGTGTTTAGGGAGACTAATCATGAAAAAAAAGGAGATTATTATGTGAATCCATGTTTATCCCCATTGAAAAATGAACTTTAATTCCAAAAGTGGTAGAAAAAGAAGTTTATCAAAACCATTAATCCCAAAGAGGAGAATGTGTTTATGGTGTATATCATGAAGTTAGAGAAGATTATTATGCAAATCCTTATTTGTCCAAATCGACAGACGAATATTAATTCTAAAAGTGGTGGAAAGAGAAGTTGTTCTTATGAAACCAAAGCATCAATATAATTTATCCCAACGAGGAGAATTTGTTTATGGAGCCCAATCATGAAAGGAAAGGAGATTATTATGTGAATCCATGTTAATCCCATTCGAATAATGAATTTCAATTCTAAAAATGGTAGAAAGAGAAGTTTTTCTTATGAAACCAAAGCATCAATATCATTTATCCCAATTAGGAGAATGTGTGTGCCCAATCATGAAATGAAAAAAGATTATCATATGAATCCATGTTTATCACAAGTGAAAGACGAACTTCAATTCTAAAAATGGTAGAAAGAGTAGTTTTTCCTATGAAACCAAAGCATCAATTAATTTATCCTAATGAGTAGAATGTGATTATGGTGCCTAATCATGAAATGAAAGGAGATTATTATGCAAATATGTGTTTATCCCAATTGAAAGACAAACTTCAATTCTAAAAATGGTGGAAAGAGATGTTTTTCCTATGAAACCAAAGAATCAATATCATTTATCCCAATGAGGAGAATGTGTTCATGGTGCCCAACCACGGAATGAAAGGAGACAATTATGTGAATCGGTGTATGTCTAAATCGATAGACGAACATTAATTCCAAAAATGGTAGAAAGAGAAGTTTTTCTTATGAAATCAAAGCATCAATATCTTTTACCCCAATGAAGAGAATGTGTTTGTGGTGTTGAATCATGAAATAAAAGAAGATTATTATTGGAATCCGTGTTTATCCTTATTGAAAGACGAACTTCAATCCTAAATATGGTAGAAAGAGATGTTTTTCTTATGAAATCAAAGCATCAATATCTTTTATCCCAATGAGGAGAATGTGTTTATGGCGCTGAATCATGAAATGAAATGAGAGTACTATGTGAATCCATGTAAATCTAATTCAAAGATGAACTTCAATTCTTAAAATGGTAGAAAGAAAAGTTTTTCTCATGAAACCAAAGCATCAATATCATTTATCCCAATGAGGAGAAGTGTTTACGATGCCCAATCTTGAAATGAAAAGAGATTATTATGTGAATCTGTGTTTATCACATTTGAAAGACAAACTTTAATGCTAAAAATGGTAGAAAGAGAAGTGTTTCTTATGAAACCAAAGCATTAATATCTTTTATTCCAATGAGGAGAATGTGTTTATGGTTCCCAATCATGAAACGAAAGGAGATTATTAAAGGAATCCATGTTTATCCCAATTAAAAGACAAACTTTAATTCCAAAAATGGTAGAAAGATAAGTTTTTCTTTTGAAACCAAAGCATCAATATCATTTATCCAAATGAGGAGAATGTGTTTATGGTGCCCAATCATGGAATAAAAGGTGATTATTATGGAAATCCGTGATTATCCCAATTGAAAGACAAACTTCAATTCTAAAAATGGTAGAAAATTTTTCTTGTGAAACCAAAGCATCAATACCGTTTATCCCAAAAAAGAGAATGTGTTTATGGTGTATATCATGAAATGAAAGGAGATTATTCTGTGAATTTGAGTTTGTCTAAATTAATAGACAATTATTTACCCTAAAAATGGTAGAAAGAGAAGTTTTGCTTATGAAACCAAAGCATCAATATAATTTATCCCAACAAGGAGAATTTATTTATGGAGCCCAATCATGAAAAGAAAGGAGATTATTACGTGAATCCATGTTAATCCCATTCGAAAAATGAATTTCAATTCTAAAAATGGTAGAAAGAGAAGTTTTTCTTATGAAACCAAAACATCAATATCATTTATCCCAATGAGGAGAATGTGTTTAGGGTACCGAATCATGAAATGAGAGGAGATTATTATGTGAATCCATGTTAATTCAATCGAAAGACGAACTTCAATTCTAAAAATGGTAGAAAAAGAAGTCTTTCTTTCAAAACCAAAGCATCAATATCATTTTAATGAGGAGAATGTGTTTATGGTGCCCAATCATGAAATGGAAAGAGATTATTATATGAATCGGTGTATGTATAAATCGACAGACGTACATTAATTCTAAAAATGGTAGAAAGAGAAGTTTTTCCCAAGAAACCAAAGCATCAATATCATTTATCCCAATAAAGGGAATGTATATATAGTGCCCAATCATAAAATGAAAAGAGACTATTATGTGAGCCCATGTTTATCATAATTGAAATAGGAACTTCAATTCAAAAATGGTAGAAAGAAAAGTTTTTCTTATGAAACTAAAGCATCAATATCATTTATCCCGATGAGGAGAATGTGTTTGTGGTACCGAATCATGAAATAAAAAGAGATTATTATGTGAATCCGTGTCTATTACAATTGAAAAGCGAACTTCAATTCAAAAAATGGTAGAAAGAATAGTTTTTCTTATGAAACCAAAGCATCAATATCATTTATCCTAACAAGGAGAATGTGATTATGGTGCCGAATCATGGAATGAAAAGAGATTATTATGTAAATCCGTGTTTATCCCAATTGAAAAACAAACTTCAATTCTAAAAATGGTAGAAAAAGAATTTTTCCTATGATACCAAAGCGTCAATGTCCTTTATCCCAAAGAGGAGAATGTGTTTATGGTACCTAATCTTGGAATGAAATGAGATTATAATGTCAATCGGAGTTTGTCCAAATCAATAGACGAACCTTAATTCTAAAAATGGTACAAACAAAAGTTTTTCCTATGAAACCAATGCATCAATATCATTTATCCCAATGAGGAGAATGTGTTTATAGTGCCCAATCATCAAATGAAAGGAGATTATTATGTGAATCCGTGTTTATTGAAATCGAAAGACGAACTTTAATCCTAAAACTGGTAGAAAGAGAAGTTTTTCTTATGAAAACAATGCATTAATATCTTTTATCCCAATGAGGAGAATGTGTTTATGGCTCCGAATCATGAAATGAAAGGAGATTACTATGTGAATCCTCGTAAATCCATTTAAAAGACAAACTTCAATTCTTAAAATGATAAAAAGAGAAGTTTTTCTCATGAAACCAAAACATAAATATCATTTATCCGAATGAAGAGAATGTGTTTATGGTGCCCAATCATGAAATGAAAGGAGATTATTATGTGAATCCACGTTTATCCTAATCGAAAGACGAATATGAATTCAAAAAGTGGAAGAAAGAGAAGTGTTTTCTATGAAACCAAAGTATTAATATCATTTACCCCAATGAGGAGAATGTGTTTATGGTGCCTAATCATGAAATGAAAGGAGATTATTATGTGAATCCGTGTTTATCCCAATTGAAAGACAAACTTCAATTCTAAAGATAGAAGAAAGAGAAGTTTTTCTTATGAAACCAATGCGCTAATATCATTTTTCCCAATGAGCATAATGTGTTTATAGTGCCCAATCATGAAATGAAAAGAGATTATTATCTGAATTCGTGTTTATCCTCATTGAAAAACGTACTTCAACTCAAAAAATGGTAGAAAGAAAAGTTTTTCCTATGAAACCAAAACATCAATATCATTTTTCCCAATAAGGAGAATGAGTTTATGGTGCCTAATCATGAAATGATAGGAGATTATTATGTGAATCCTTGTTTGTTTAAATCAATAGACGAACATTAATTCTGAAAATGGTAGAAAAAGATGTTTTTCTTATGAAACCAAAGCATCAATACCATTTATCTCAATGAGGATAATGTGTTTATGGTGCCTAATCTTGAAATGAAAGGAGATTATTATGTGAATCCATATTTATCCCAATTGAAAGACGATGTTCAATTCTAAAAAAGATAGAAAGAGAAGTTTTTCTTATGAAACCAATGCATCAATATCATTTTTCCCAATAAGGAGAATGGCTTTATGGTGCCTAACCATGTAATGAAAAGAGATTATTATGTGAATTCGTGTTTATTCCCATTGAAAAATGAACTTTAATTCCAAAAATGGCAGAAAAAGAAGTTTTTCCTATGAAACCAAAGGATCAACATTATTTTTCCCAATGAGGAGAATGAGTTTATGGTGCCAAATCATGAAATGAAAAGAGATTATTATTTGAATCCGTCTTTATCAAAATTGAAAGATAAACTTCAATTCTAAAAATGGTAGAAAGAGAAGTTTTTCTGATGAAACCAAAGCATCAATATCATTTATCCCAAAGAGGAGAATATGTTTATGGTGCCAAATCATCAAATGAAAGGAGATTATTATGTGAATCCATGTTAATCAAATTGAAAGGCGAACTTCAATTCTAAAACTAGTAGAAAGATAAGTTTTTCTTCTGAGAACAAAGCATCAATACCATTTGTCCTAATGAGAGAATATGTTTATGGTGCCCAATCATGAAAAGAATGGAGATTATTATGTAAACCATGTTAACCCCAAATTGCAAGATGAACTTCAACTCTAAAAATGGTAGAAAGAATAGTTTTTCTTGTGAAACCAAAGCATCAATATCATTTATCCTAACGAGAAGAATGTGTTTATGGTGCCCAATCATGAAATGAAAAGAGATTATTGTTTGAATTTGTGTTTATCACAGTTGAAAGACAAACTTCAATTCTAAAAATGGTAGAAAGAATAGCTTTTCTTATGAAACCGAAGCATCAATATCATTTATCCCAACGAGGAGAATGTGCTTACGGTGCCCAATCATGAAATGAAAAGAGATTATTATTTGAATCTGTGCTTATCATAATTGAAAGACAAACTTCAATTCTAAAAATAGTAGAAAGAATAGTTTTTTCTTATGAAACCAAAGCATCAATATCATTTATCCCAACGAGGAGAATGTGATTATGGTGCCCAATCACGGAATGAAAGGAGATTATTATGTAAATCCGTGTTTATCCCAATTGGAAGACAAACTTAAATTCTAAAAATGGTAGAAAGAGAATTTTTCCTATGATACTAAAGCGTCAATGTCATTTATCCCAAAGAGGATAATGTGTTTATGATTCTTAATCTTGGAATGAAATGAGATTATTATGTCAATCGGAGTTTGTCTAAATCGACAGACGAACATTAATTCTAAAAATAGTACAAACAAAAGTTTTTCCTATGAAACCAATGCATCAATATCATTTATCCCAATGAGGAGAATGTGTTTATAGTGCCCAATCATCAAATGAAAGGAGATTATTATGTGAATCCGTGTTTATCCAAATCAAAACACAAACTTCAATTCTAAAACTGGTAGAAAGAGAAGTTTTTCTTATGAAATCAATGCATCAATATCTTTTATCCCAATGAGGAGAATATGTTTATGGCATGGAATCATGAAATGAAAGGAGATTACTATGTGAATCCTCGTAAATCCATTTGAAAGACAAACTTTAATTCTTAAAATGGTAGAAAGAAGTTTTTCTCATGAAACCAAAACATAAATATCATTTATCTGAATGAAGAGAATGTGTTTATGGTGCCCAATCATGAAATGAAAGGAGATTATTATTTGAATCCATGTTTATCCTAATCGAAAGATGAATATAAATTCAAAAAGTGGAGGAAAGAGAAGTGTTTTCTATGAAACCAAAGTATTAATATCATTTACCCCAATGAGGAGAATATGTTTATGTTGCCCAATCATGAAATAAAAGGAGATTATTATGTGAATCCATGTTTATCCTAATTGAAAGACAAACTTCAATTCTAAAGATAGAAGAAAGAGAAGTTTTTCTTATGAAACCAAAGCCTCAATATCATT
>JBBYHL010021832.1:0-11056 GCA_038381835.1 Adansonia madagascariensis
GCACTTAATTGCAATGCCATTTAATTCATTCACTTAATCAATAACAAAAATCTATCATTTTAAAATCAATGTACTTGTTAACAAGGAATGACTTGTTTCCTGCATCATCATTCTTATACCTCTTTTCAATTGCATGCCATAACTCTAACACTGAGGTGTGCTTGTGAAACACATTGAACAGAGAATTGATAAAGGCTTGAAGGATGGTTAGGTGACAAATGTAGTCGTCTTCAATCAATTTTTGTTGTTTTACTATCAGTTCTTCATTCTTGCAAGTTTTCTATGGATAGTACTCATACAGTACATAAGCAACTTTTAAAAGATTAATTTGATAGTAAATCCTCATGCTTTATCGTTTGTAGTTCAGATCATTGAACCTTTCAAGTTTCTCCACTTCATAAAGATTGGGTTTGATTGCAATAGTTGCATTGGAGAAAGACTATTATCCTAAAATTGTTGTATATAGGAGTTGGACTAATGCAATAAAAAAAGAACAATAATGGAGAAAAAGGAAGAAATGCAGAAGGTCATAGGCAAGATATTTCCAAAAAGCTTTCCTTAGGATAATAGTTTTTCCCACTATGTTGCAAATGGTCTCTTTGGAAACGTTATCCTAAAGATACAATGCCTACCCAAAGAAGAACGTGATTGCACTTAATTTTCTTCTTGAACACATATGAACCATGAACCAAAAAGAGAGTGAAAGAAAGAAATGATTCTGAAGAGATCTTGAAGAAAACTGAATGTAAAAATGCTAAAAATGTGTAAAATAAAAGTTAAATAAAGTATTTATAAGCCCTAACACCTCTTGACGATCAAACATGTCTTTGGTGGAGACTCATAACTTTTAGAATAAACTGATGATTATTTTTAAAAAATTATCTAAAATTGCTTTTTTAAGAATAAAGTTAAAAGTACTTAAAATAGTGAATTTTTTTCATATATTTCATTGTTCTTAAATTTTAGTGTAATATTTATTTAGTTATTTACTTATATACATTTGCAAATGTGATATGCCTAAAAATTGCTTAAAATAATCTATTAAAAGTCATACTATTAACTAATGAGCTACAAATCTAAGATCATATTAAAATCATACCACTAATTTTAAATAAGATAATGAAATTAATCAAAAGAATTAAGAAATGAAAAAACTCAATTAGTATAAAATTTAAAATGTGATGCTTATATTGCAACTAGTTGTTTGCTTTTCTTTCATGCTTGACTTAATTAGTTTATGATAGTATATTCCTAGAGCCATATAAGATTGGACAAGGGATATAAAGTAATAATGCATTCAATTCACTATTTTTATAATGATATAAGATTTTTTTTCATGGTTAGCACATTGTTAATTAGTTATAATATATAATTAAATGAAGCCCATGGAATATAAAAGCTTTGTGAAAGAATTATAAAGAGCTATAATTGTGAGATCCTTGTGTTTCAAAATTATATTCTTAAACCATTTTTTGTCATAGTATTGTTAAGACGGGGCATTGACAATGCATAAAAACTATTACAGGTTTTCTTAGTTACAAAGCAAGTGGCCGATCTCATGGGCTAAAGTATATTGTAGCCTTCTTTTTCTTTGATCATGTTTATTTTTGCTTTTCATTATATGTCTCTTATGGATTCCTAGTGTCATTTTGTATTTTTGGTTTCTTGTTTTGATAACAAAAAAGGAAACTATTTTTTATTACTACATATATGCACACCTACTATATGGGTAAAAATATATTTTTTGAAAAAAATAATATATGAGTATTTTTTAAAGAAATGTGAAAAGTTATGCTAAGATAGGTAGGTAGTTTTTCAAGGGAGTGAGATTTTTTAAAATATATATATATAAATTAACAAACATAAATGCCTTTGTTATATTAATATTTAACCAATAATTTATTGGTTATTTCGTATGTTCCTTAATTGAGTTAGTATTATTTGACTTGTGACACCAAACTCAGTTTAGCATTTTTCTAAAACCAAACAGTGGTATTCATTAATAATTCGCAGGCATACAGTTAATCATAACAATTTCTGCTATTACATTAATGGTTTTTTGTCCACCTAATTCTTATTCTTCTCTAATTGTAGCCCTAATTTCACATACAATGCATAGCCATTTTACTGCTTTTAGAGTATATTGGGCACAATAGAATTGAAATTTGGAAAGAGTAAACTTTGCTTCATCAAGTATAGGTCCAATCAGAGAAAAATCGTAATCAAGTCGATTGAGTTTCTTTATTCTATTTAAAAAGTCACCCTTAAATCTGAAGCATGTTTACTTTGTGTGAGCAACCACCCATAACTGCCCTCATTTCATTTCTAGTTATCACCCGAATTCCACCATATTTTTTATATATATCTAAGGCCTTATCAGAGTTCACCCTATAGATCCATATGTTAGAGGCAAGTTAAATAATACTAATACTCTTTTAATTTCCCATTTGTATTGCTCCTAATAGTCCATAAAGTAATTAGGTGCATCAGTAAATGAATTACTAACTTGGATAAAACAACATGTGAATTTGATATTGTTGGTATTGTTGTTTTCCTAAATTTGCCCTATCTATGCCCATGTATCAATTGCTGCTAGAAAGTCTTTAAGTGTATGTATAACTATTGTTTCACGATTCTCCATATTAAAAGTATTCTTTATTTTCAGTGATCCCTCTTATAGAGATTAGACTTGACAAGTAACGCTTTGTGACAAGCTCTCCAAGCCATTGGTTTTTGTCTTGTTTGGGACTAGTGTGACAAAATTCTTTTCTAAATAGCTTTATTATCATCCTTGAGGTATTAATAGTTTTAATTGTACTTATAGTAAACTCTTAATAGATCATTTTGGAAGTGTTTTTAATAGTATACTAGCCATTGTTATTGTAATGCCACAGTAGCATATTTTATCTCCCTAGCTTACTAATAGGTATACCATAAATGGTTTCAGCTTCCATTTGATTAAATATACTGTAAATGAGGGTAATGTTTAACAATATTGTATTCACATTAATTAGTTCTCAAACCATTAATTCATCTGTTAATATTTGAACTAGAGATTGGACTAGCTTTAGATTTTTGTGTGGTAGCCATTTATCTTTCTAGATTCTTATTGTCAACTATTGGCTACTTTCTATCTCATTCCTCTTTGAAATACACCTTTAACCCCTCATATGCTTCTCTAAGTAAGTAAAGGATTTTTACACAATGATGAGTCTATTGAAGACCATCTTGGGAATTATTTTATTAGGACTTTATAGGGTAGAGTATTTTTTTTTTGTTAATAGCTACCACCCTTGTTTCCCAAGCAAGGCTATATTAAATGACTCAATATCCTTGAATCCCATCCTTCCAACTCCTTTTGGCATGCACATTTTCTACCAGCTTAGCCAGTGTATTCTTCTATTATCTCTATGTTTCCACCAATAATTGTTAATGATTCCATTCAACTCCTTACATAAAGTTTTCGATAGTAGGAAAAAATTCATAGTATAAGTAGGGATAACTTTGTACACTACCTTGATGAAAATTTGTTACCCCTTATGACAAACAATAGGGGCTCCAACCATCTTTTCATCCTTTATTCCAATTTTTGAAATGCCCGTTGTTTTTTTCTTACCTACCAAGTTAAAAAGTCCTAGATATTTTTTGAGATTTATGGTTACTTGGATTCTAAATCTATTCTTTAACACTTGTTTAATATTGTGATCTAAATTGTTGATAAAAATTAAGGTTAATTTGTTGATATTAGTTTTTTTGTCCCAAACCCTTCTCATTTAATGCTAGCATGTGTAGCACCTTTTGCTTTATTCAAGTTTCCTTTTGTAAAAAAAGCTATCATAGAAAAATTGTATGTTATGTTTGGTATATTTTGACTAGCCTTAGCTCTATATTATAATCTTTCCTATTGCACTTTAGCAAATAGAGTTTATAAACCTTTGGTACAAATAAAGAAAAGATAAGAAGATAATGAATCATGTACCTAAAGACCCTTACTTAGATTGGGTTCATAAGTTATACATGCATTAGCAATAATTGAATAAGAATAATACATTGCATGCTAAAATTGATCCAGTTAGAATGGAAACCTAACCACTTCATCAAGGCCTTGATAAAATGCCATTCTACTCCACCATAGGCTTTCTCGTATAGAGCTTAAGGGCAAATACATTAATATGACCTTTTTTTTCCTACTTTAGGGAATACAAAAGCTCATAGCCCACAAGCACATTAGCAAATAGGTTTGCTTGGTGTAAAAGCACCATATGGCTTACTAGTATACGATGAGAGCATTTTTTTATCCTATCAGCTACAATTTTTGCAATAATTTTATGGAAAACATTATAAGGGCTACTAAGGCAAAATTGGATAATGTTTGATGGTTCTTTGGTTTTGGGGATCAAGATAATGTTGGTTTTATTAACACTCTTAACCTTTCCATGCCATTTAAGAATATAAGACAAAATAAGTTAACATCATGCCTAATAAAATGCCAGTAACTCTAAAGACATAGAGTAGACCTTCCATCAGGACTTGGTACTTCTGTTGGATGCATTTGTTTAAATGCTATTAAAATCTCTCTCACTTTATACTCTATTGTTAAAAAGGAATTCATTTCACTTAATATTATGTTTTTAACGGCATCCACTATCCTTATACATAGATAAACCCCTTGGACTAAAAAGTTGTTTAAAGTAGTTAACAACAACCCGTTATATCCGATTTTTGTATTCACAGTAATCTCTACTAGCATCTTCCATACCACTTGTATCCCATTTTCCTTTTTATTTTATCCAACTTCTTCTCATGTAGTTTTGTTTCACCTAAAAAGACAACATAAGGATCTTTGTTTTTCTGCAAGAGCTAAAGTGCTCAAACACTGATGGGTTCCTAAGCCTATGATAATTCTACACTAGGAGTTTCATCATTGGGACTGGTCACTAGTCTCTACTATTATAAGAAGATCATTATCCTTTTCAACATTCAATTTCCAATATTTTTCTTTTTGCCCACTCTTGGTTATCAAAGATAATTCACCTATAGTTATCTCAGATTTACATTTTCTTAATTGAACCTGAGTGAAGGTCTTGTCTTTGTTACAAAGTCTTGCTTTTTTCCCACTTCCCTATCTTTTTTAGCTTGTTATGTTAAGAACTCACTTCATTGGCTCAATAGTTGATGTATTAAGGTCTTTTTTATGCTTGTTACAATTTTTGAGTGACACAAGTCCCACTACTTGTACGTTTTTACTATCTTGCTACCCATTAAAAGGTGATTCCTTTCATTATTCTTCAAATGCTTAAAAACAACACTTGACTTTCCTTATCTGGCTCTACTATAAATATTTCTTCCATTAAGGTGTAATGTTTTTCAAAATTCTTGTTTATCGAATTATCAACTAGGCAACAAATTTTAGTTAAGTAACTTATTTCTTTACTTGCTGATCCTTTTCCACTTTCTATAACTTGTTTGCTAGCTATTTCCTTCCTCTTTGTATCATTTGTTTTCCTTATAGGATAGTCATCTCAGCCAATCACCATATTGTTTCTTAGATTTACCGCCATTTGCTTAGTTCTTTATTCACATTTTAGATTAGAGATGCCTAAGAGGCTATATTCATAAAAGAACATAGGTAATTGTTTATACATAAGCTTACCCAGAATAGTGTCTCTTTCTCCAAAATTCTCCAATTCGTGCACTTTATCCATATAAAACTTCCCCATCCTAGCCACTCTAAATTATTATCAATGTTTTTTAAGGTACCAAGGCTACTGCCTATCCTCTCTACCATACTTTTATTCATCCATCTAAAAAAAAAGCCCATACACTTGTATCCAGGACTTTGTGGTATCAAAGATATAATTTGAAGGTGTGAGATTCCCATCATATTCTTTTAACACTAAGAGATATTTATAAAACATCCATGGAGATACCTCAAGTACATAAATCTTATATTTTTTGGTATCAAATTTAAACATGAACACTTTGGAATTTAATAGTGTTGATGCAAGGATTATCGAATTGCGCCCATTATGAGGTATTGTCCACTTTGGAGCAATGCATAGTCTGTCTTCATGGTTTTGCCCTTTAAGAAAAAGTGCCTCAATAGAAGAAGGGTAGCCCTTGCTTTATAAGCCACAGTCCATATCCTTTGCTAATCAATATGGGATTGTTGTCTTGCCCCAACACTAGCCCCCCAGGCAAGGGTGTGTACTGTGTAGTCAAGTAGGCAAGTTTAGCCATAGATTGAGTAGTCAAGTTACTACTGTGTATCGTTGATTGCATAGGCGAGTTTGCCACTGTGTAAGTCATAGATTGAGTGGGCAAGTTTGCCATGATGTAGGTCAAGTAACTTAGAGTTATTTGTTTATATGCTTAAATGAAAATTTTGATTATGAGCCTATAGCTTGACGGTTCCCACAAACGGTGCCATTGTTGACGCAAGGATTATTAGACTGCACCCACTATGAGGTACTATCCGCTTTGGAGCAGTGCACAGACTGTCCTTACAGTTTTGTCCTTTGAGAAAATATGCCTCAATAGGATAAGGGTAGCCCTTGCTTTATAAGCCACAGTTCATATCCTTGGCTAATCAATAAGAGATTATTGTCTTGCCCCTTTATAAGCCACAGTCCATATCCTTAGCTAATCGATGTGGGATTATTGTCTTGCCTCGACACTAGCTCTCAGGCAAGTGTGTAGACTGTGTAGTCAAGTGGGCAAGTTTGATCGTAGGCTCCAAAACGGACAATAGATCATAGTGGGCATTGCTCGACAATCTTTGCATCAACAATGGCACCATCTGTGGGAACCGACAAGCCACAGGCTTATAATCAAAATTTTATTCAGGCATATAAATAAGTAACTCTAAGTTACTCGACCTACATTGTGGCAAACTTACCCACTCAATCTATAACTTACACAGTGGCAAGCTCGACCACTCAATCTATGGCCTATATAGTGGTAACTTGATCACTCAATCTATGACTGAACTTGCCCACTTGACTACATAGTCCACACCCTTGCCTGGTGGCTAGTGTTGAGATAAGATAACAATCCTACATCGATTAGCCAAGGATATGGACTGTGGGTTATAAAGCAAGGGCTACCCTTCTCCTATTGAGGCGTCTTTTCTCAAAGGACAAAACCTTGAGAATAGTCTGTGCACTGCTCCAAAACGGACAATACCTCATAGTGGGCACAGTCCGACAATCCTTACATCAATAATGGCACCGTCTATGGGAACTGACAAGCCATAGGCTCATAATCAAAATTTCATTTAAGCATATAAACAAGTAACTCTAAATTACTTAACCTACATCGTGGCAAACTTGCCCACTCAATCTACAACTTACATAGTGCCATGCTCGCCCACTCAATCTATGACCTATACAGTGGTAACTTGACCATTCAATCTATGACTAAACTTGCCCACTTGACTACATAGTCTACACCCTTGCCTGGGGGCTAGTGTTGAGGTAAGACAACAATCCCACATCAATTAGCCAAGGATATGGACTGTGGCTTATAAAGGGGCAAGATAATAATCCCATATCAATTAGCTAAGGATATGGACTATGGCTTATAAAACAAGGGCCACGCTTTTTCTATTGATATGCCTTTTCTCAAAGGATAAAACTATGAGGATAGTCTATGCACTACTCTAAAGAGGATAATACCTCATAGCTGGTACAGTTCGACAATCCTTGCATCAACAAATAGCACAACCAACAATTCTTTTACCATTTTCCATCTTGTTTGGAGAGTGGTAATCATTGCATCCTAGTTAACAGTTTTCCAAGCATCCAATTCTCTTTCTTCATTAAATCCTTGGACTCCTATGTATCCCTAGTTTTGATATAACTCTATTTTTCTTTCATGAGATAAAATTTTCACCATATATCTAACTTTTCTACCATGTTTCAATTGTTAATGCTACCACCACTTTTGCCAAATAGAAATTTGAAGAAAACTAAAGAAAATAAAGCCCCAAAGACATCATTTGACCTTTTAAGGCTAGAACCCTTACAATGAGCAATCTACCAAGAGAAATGAAATTCCTCTAACAGAGTCCAAAGACTAGAGGAAACTCTAACAAAAGTATTTTTTGATAGTATTTTACTATTATTATTATTATGATTATAAGAAATTTAGTTTCTATAATTATTTAAAGAACTATAGATTATATAAAAATCATTCTTAAGGATTTGTTTTTTGGTAGCAGAGACATAATTTTTATATTAAGGCAAAAGACACTTACCCTCAAGTTTGGTGAAAAACACACTTACTTCTATAGTTAGAAAAATACTTATTTAACCCCTTAAGGATTAGTAAAAAATACACTAATCCCCCTAAGGTATTATTTTAGATTATTTTTTTAATAAAAGACAAATAAGCCCTTTGTTGATTATTAATTGTTTGTTTTTTTTTCTTTTCATTATCTTTTTACTCAAAACATTTTTTAACTACAAAATAGTAAGAATTTAGTTAGTCTTAAAATTATGTTTAATTTACTATTAAGTTAAATGCTAATTAAATTATATTCTAAACAAGTGTATGTTAAAAATTTTAAATTTAACTTTCATTAATTATATATTAATTTTAAAATAAATTTATTAAAATTTTTTATTTAAATAAATTAATTTTTATTTAAAAATTTTAATGATAATGAAATTGGTTAAAGGAAAAAAAAGGAAGCGATTTTAGATGCGATTGCAGAATATAACACATATAAAGTAATTACAGTAAGGCATGACATGACGCAAATACATTTATAAAATTTATATACTATGTATTATTAATGCATCAAAATTTATATAAATATAAAACACCATAAAAAATTATGACGTTACAAAATGCACAGATAAAGCACGAATACACGAATCAATAGGTCCAAAAAGGAAAGAAAGAAGAATAAAAAAATAATAATTATCCTTCGTGAGATTTTTTTGAAAATAAACTTACCCCTATTACTTTGAAAATCACATTTTATCTCTTGAAAAAGTAACTATATTAGTATTATGTTAATTAAACTAATATTTATTTAAATTTTACTTAAAATATTAAAAATACAATCATTTTTATTTGTTATGCTATTTTTTTATTTTTTTAATCAATTTCTTTATCGTTAAAGATTTTTAAATAATGACAATGGATTTATTTTTAAATGAAAAATATATTATAGTCATATCAAAGTTAATATATATAATTGAGTTAAAGATAAGCTTAAAATATTTAACAAGGATACTTGGATTAGGATATATTTAATTATAATTTAACTTAACAATAATTAAACACCATTTGTAATTAAAAAAATTGAGTAAAAAATATTAAAAAATAATTAATAATTAATAAAAGGCATAATTTTCTTTTTGTTTAAAATTAAATTAAAAATAATACTTGGAGTCTGTGCATTTTGTGCAAACTTCGAAGGTAAGTGGGTGTTTTTAAACCATAGAAGGTAAGTGTATTTTATGGCAAATGTTAGGGTAAATATACTTTTTAATTTATATTATTAATTAATTTTCTTTCCTTTTTATTTTAAGTTACATAAATATATCTAATTATTAAATTTAACCATTTATGAATTTATGGTATATTCGTAAACTCAATTACTAGCGGATGAATGTGATTAGTATTTAGTGTCATTTAAAGTTGATAGTTTAAATTTATATTCATATTTAAGTATAATATTTAAATTTAATTGTGGATGAAATAATACGAACTTGAATAATCAAGCATTAAATTTAAACATCTCTAACCCAAATGATTTGAGCCAAAAATTGAAATTCATTTAACCGGAAGTGGCCTACCTTTATTATTATCTCATGAATTCAAATAACTAGGAAGAAAATGAAAAAAAATTTAAAAAATATATATTTTGGGTTCGTCTGCACTTTAAATTTTACAAGGAGTTAAACTGACATATGTCACATTTTTTTTATATTTAGTTTTTTATTTTTTACTATACCTAAGTGGTATGTATTATCTTTAATCTAACTTTACTTGTGGAGTTTAAAAATTTTACTAATAATGTTTTAGATAATTTCTCATATATTTTTGGCCAAAAAGTATAAAATTTTTTTATCTTTTACTATCTAATTATTTTATTTATTTTAATTTTTCTTTTTATATTTTATTAAAAATTTTTAAAATTATTTATAAATAAAATATGGAATGAGAAAACGATAAAACATAAAAGATGGATATGTGTGAATAAACAATAAAAATTATATCAACAATAATTGTTTCTGGGGAATAATAGTACACAAAAATTAAAATTTTTCACGTAATTGATTGACTAATAATTTCATTGGCAAAGAAAATTATATCAGCAATGATATTATAAAAATGAATGAAAGTAAAATACATAAATATTATTATTATTAATGATTTTATATAATTTCATATTGTACATATTATGGATCTGTAGGATATTTGGGCGCATATATATTATATATCGCTTATAGTGTTGTTAATAGCTACGTGATCTATTGATTGAATGTTGAACTCATCATTTTATTGATTAGGAACAATTTTAGCATCATAGTGCTGATTAAAAATTTTTAGACCAGAGAAACTCTTTGATATAAAAAACAAAAAAAGTGACATGATGTTGTTGTAATGATTTAAATAGAAACATACCTCTAGCCATTATTGATCAAGAACCCAACCTCGCTCCAAATACACGAAGATGAATATCCCGTAGAAGCCTTCTAGTCTATATCTTTTTCTTGATAATTACCTTATGAAGGTGCACTGGCAATTTATGTAGACTAGACTAGGGACCTATACTGGAAGACTAATTAGAGTTGTATCCTACCATCAAGGAGTCTGTATTCTAATTAGTTACTAAAGTAGAGTTTAACTCTTATCACTAGAGTAGTTAAACTGAATTAGGATTTACTTTATAATTTCACTATAATAATTTGATTTAATTATCTTGGTCTATTTATTATCATGTGGGCCACACAAAGTCCAATATTCTCCCACTTGGCCCATATGATAAACCAAGAACTCGAATAGGTGATAATTAAATCCAAAACTTTAACATGGCCAT
>JBBYHL010021863.1:0-106125 GCA_038381835.1 Adansonia madagascariensis
CAGAGCTTTGGTTCTTAAAAGTCAGGTGTAATCTATCTTTTAATCTCGTAATTTCATTATTTTTTTCTATTATAGTTTGTGCTTCCACCATCAAAAAAAAAGAAAAAAAAAAGAGAAAGCAAAAAAAAAAATCAAAAAATCTGAAATCCTAATCCATAGGCCCATGAATACATGCAAATTGGGCTCCATTCATCGTGGACATGTGAATTGGGCTCCAAGCTTTATTCATCTTTCTTTTTAGCCTTAACACAATGTAGAAAAGTGATCAATCTTGGCAATGCATTGGATTCATTTTGAATAGCCTCATTTGCTAGCATTTCCATGATTAGTCCTTACAAAGCTTGCTCCATGCGTTTTGTCTTTGCCCTAGTCATTGGACCTCCAATTCCTTGCAAAGGATCACAAGAATGGTTGGAAATAGGCATTTGTGCAAGTAGATCTCCATCAACATTTTTTATGTGAATAAGCATGACAATCCTGTTCTCCTTATTCGGACACATGATATTGGTCTTTCGCTTTCCAAGAAAAGCTTTTCCCTCCACCATTTTCCTTAGAACCAAAGTTCATCCGTCAACTAAGATAAACGATGATTCTCATAATAATCCCCATTCTTTTTTTGATTGGGCACTACAATCATGTTTTACTCGTTGGGTTACATGATATTTTTGCTTTGATTTTGTAAGAAAAGCTTTTCTTTCTACCATTTTCCTTATAATCAAAGTTCATCTATCAAGTGAGATAAACTTGGATTCTCAGAATAATATTAATTTTTTTGTGATCAGTTGCCACAATCATGTTCTCCTCGTTGGGATACACGATACTGATATTTTAGTTTAGCGAGAAAAGGTTTTTTTTCCATATTTTCTGTAGAATCAAAGTTCATCTATCAAATAAGACAAACTTGGATTCTCATAATAATCTCTACTTTTTATGTGAGTCAGCATGACAACCGTGTTCTCCTCATTAGGATGCATGATATTGGTGCTTTGGCTTTCTAGGAAAAGCTTTTCCCTTTACCATTTTCCTTAGAATCAAAATTCGTCCATCAACTAAGATAAAAGATGATTCTCGTAACAATCTCCATTCTTTTTGTGATTAGGCACTACAATCATGTTTTCCTCATTGGGATACATGATATTGGTGCTTTGGCTTTCCAAGAAAAGCTCTTCCCTCCACCATTTTCCTTAGAATCAAAGTTCATCTATCAACTGAGACAAACGACAATTCTCATAATAATCTCTATTCTTTTTGTGATTGGGCACTACACTCATGTTCTCTTCATTGGGATACAGGATATTGGTACCTTGATTTAGCAAGAAAACCTTTTCTCTCCACCATTTGCCTTATAACCAAAGTTCATTCGTCAGATGAAACAAACTTGGGTTCTCATAATCATATTTATTATTTTATGATTGGGCACCATAATCATGTTCTCCTCATTAGGACACATGATACTGATGCTTTGGTTCGGCAAGAAAGCTTTTCTTTCCATATTTTTTATAGATTTAAAGTTCGTCCATCAAATGAGACAAACTAGAATTCTTATAAGAATCTCCATTTTTTTGGGAATCGGCACAATAGTCACGTTCTTGTCATTATGAAACAGATATTAGAGTTTTGGCTTTCCAAGAAAAGCTTTTCCCTCTACCATTTTCCTTACAGTTAAAAGTTAAACCATCAACTAAGATAAATGATGATTCTCCTAATAATCTTCATTCTTGTGATTGGGCACAAAAATCATGTTCTCCTCATTGGGATACATGATATTGGTGCTTTGATTTTGCAAGAGAAGTTTTTTTCTCCACTATTTTCCTTATAATCAAAGTTCATCTGTCAAGTGAGATGAACTTGGATTCTCATAATAATATTCATTTTTTTGTGATTAGCCACCACAATCATGTTCTCCTTGTTGGGATACATGACTAATGCTTTAGTTTTGGCAAAAAAAGGTTTTTCTTTCCACATTTTTTGTTGAATTAAAGGTCGTCCATCAAATAAGATAAACTTAGATTCTCATAATAATCTCCATTTTTTATGTGAGTCGGCATGACAATCCTATTCTCCTCATTATGATACATGATATTGGAGCTTTGGCATTCCAAGATAAGCTTTTCCCTCCACCATTTTCCTTAGAATCAAAGTTCATCCGTGAACTGAGACAAACAATGATTCTCATAATAATCTTCACTCTTTTTTTGATTGGGCACTACAATCATGTTCTACTCATTAGGATACATGATATTGGAGCTTTGCTTTGCAAGAAAAGCATTTCTCTCCACCATTTTTCGTGTAACCAAAGCTTATCCATCAAATGAGATAAACTTGGATTCTTATAACAATTTTATTTTTTTATGATTGGGCACCACAATCATGTTCATCTTATTAGGATGCATGATACTGATGCTTTAGTTTGGCAAGAAAAGCTTTTCTTTCCATATTTTTTTTATAGAATCAATGTTCGTCTATCAAATGAGACAAACTTAGATTCTCGTGATAATCTCCATTTTTTATGTGAATCGGCATGACAATCCCATTCTCCTCATTGGGATACATGATATTGGTGCTTTAGCTTTCCAAGAAATGCTTTTCCCTCCACCATTTTCCTTAGAATCAAAGTTCATCCTTCAACTGAGGTAAACTATGATTCATGTAATAATCCCTATTCTTTTTTTGATTAGGCACTACAATCATGTTCTACTCATTAGGATACTTGATATTGCTGCCTAATTTTTTTAAGAAAACCTTTTCTCTTCACCATTTTCTTTATAATCAAAGTTCATCTGTCAAGTGAGATGGACTTAGATTCTCATAATATATTCAATTTTTTGTGATCAGCCACCACAATCTTTTCTTTCTCATTGGGATACATGATACTGATGCTTTAGTTTGGCAAGAAAAGATTTTCTTTCCACATTTTCCATAGAATTAAAGTTCATCCATCAAATGATGCAAGCTTGGGTTCTCATAATAATCTTTATTTTTATGTGAGTCGACATGACAACCCCAATCTCCTCATTAGGATACATGATATTGCTGCTTTGGCTTTCCAAGAAAGCTTTTCCCACCACCATTTTCCTTAGAATCAAAGTTCATTCGCCAACTGAGATAAATGATGTTTCTCATAATAATCTCCATTATTTTTGTGATTGGGCACTACAATCATATTCTCCTCATTGGGATACATGATTTTGGTGCTTTGGCTTTCCAAGAAAAGTTTTCCCCTCCATCATTTTCCTTAGAGTCAAAGTTCATTCGTCAACTGAGACAAATGATGATTCTCATAATAATCTCCATTCCTTTTGTGATTAGGTACTACTATCATGGTCTACTCATTGGGATACATGATATTGGTGCTTTGATTTTGCATAAAAAGCTTTTCTCTCCACCATTTTCTTTATAACCAAAGTTCATCCGTCAAATGAAACAAACTTGGATTCTCATATTAACATTCATTTTTTTGTGATTAGCCACCATAATCATGTTCCCCTCATTGGGATGCATGATACTGATGCTTTGGCTTGACAAGAAAAGCTTTTCTTTCCATATTTTTGTAGATTTAAAGTTCATCCATCAAGTTAGAGATACTTGGATTCTCATAAGAATCTCCATTTTTTTGGGGAATCGGCATGACAATCATGGTCTTGTCATTACAATACATGATATTAGAGCTTTGGCTTTCTAAGAAAAGCTTTTCCCTCTACCATTTTCCTTATAATCAAAGTTTATCTGTCAACTAAAACAAATGATGATTCTCATAATAATCTTCATTCTTTTTGTGATTGGGCACTACAATCATGTTCTACTCATTGGGATACACGATATTGGTGCTTCGATTTTGCAAGAAATGCTTTTCTCTCCACCATTTTCCTTATAATCAAAGTTCATCCATCAAATGAGACAAACTTTGATTCTCATAATAATCTTTATTCTTTTATGATTGGGCACCACAATCATGTTTTCCTCATTGAGCTACTTGATATTGATGCTTTGGTTTGGCAAGAAAAGCTTTTCTTTCCATATTTTCCATAAAATCAAAGTTCATCCATCAAATGAGACAAACTTGGATTCTTGTAATAATCTTTATTTTTTATGTGAATCGGCATGACATTCCTATTCTCCTCATAATAGTCTCATAATAGTCTCTATTTTTTACGTGAATTGGCATGGAATCATGTTTTGCTCATTGTGATACATGATTTTGGTGCTTTGGCTTTCCAAGAAAAGCTTTTCCCTCCATTATTTTTCCTAGAATCAAAGTTTGTCCTTTAACTGAGTAAACTACGATTCTCACACTAATCTCCATTCTTTTTGTGAATGGGCACTACAATCATGTTCTACTCTTTGGGATACACAATATTGGTGCTTTGATTTTGCAAGAAAAGCTTTTTCCCTACCATTTTTCTTATAATCAAAGTTCTTCAGTCAAGTGAGACAAACTTGGGTTCTCATAATAATATTTATTCTTTTGTGATTGGGGACCACAATCATGTTTTCCTCATTGAGATACTTGGTACCGATGCTTTGTTTGGTAAGAAAAGCTTTTCTTTCCACATTTTCAATAGAATCAAAGCTCGTCCATCAAATAAGGCAAACTTGAATTCTCGTAACAATCTTCATTTTTCTTGTGAATCAGCATGACAATCTTGTTCTCCTTATTGGGACATACGACATTGGTGCTTTGGCTTTCTAAGAAAAGCTTTTCACTCCACCATTTTCCTTAGAATCAAAGTTTGCCCGTTAATAGAGACAAACAACGATTCTCATAATAATCTCTATTCTTTTTGTGATTGGGCACTACAATCATGTTCTACTCATAGGGATACACGATATTGGGCTTTGATTTTGCAAGAAAAGCTTTTTCCCTCCACTATTTTCCTTATAATTGAAGTTTATCCATTAAGTGAGATAAACTTGGATTCTCATAATAATATTCATTTTTTTGTGATTAGCCACCACAATCATGTTTTCCTCATTGGGTTACATGATGCTGATGCTTTAGCTTGGCAAGAAAAGCTTTTCTTTTCGCATTTTTTGTAGAATCAAAGTTTGCCCATCAAATGAGACAAACTTTGATTCTCATAATAATCTTCATTTTTTATATGAGTCGGCATGACAACCCTGTTCTCCTTATTGGGATACATGATATTGGTGTTTTGGCTTTTCAAGAAAAGCTTTTCCCTCTACCATTTTCCTTAGAATCAAAGTTTGTCTATCAATTGAGACAAATGATGATTCTCATAATAATCTCCATTTTTTTTGTGATTCGGCACTACAATCATGTTATCCTGATCAGGATACATGATATTGGTGCTTTGGCTTTCCAAGAAAACCTTTTCCTTCCACCATTTTCCTTAGAATCAAAATTTATCGATCAACTAAGACAAATGATGATTCTCGTAATACTCTCCATTCATTTTATTATTGGGCACAACAATCATGTTCTCCTGATTGGGATAAATAGTATTGGTGCTTTGATTTCCAAGAAAAGCTTTTTCTCCACCATTTTCCTTACAAGCAAAGTTCATCAGTCAAGTGAGACAAACTTGGGTTCTCATAATAATCTTCATTCTTTTATGATTAGGTACCATAATCATGTTTTCCTCATTGAGACACTTGATACTGATGCTTTGTTTGGCAAGAAAAGCTTTTCTTTCCATAACTAAATAGAATCAAAGTTCATCCATGAAATGAGACAAACTTGGATTCTCATAATAATCTTTATTTCTTATGTGAATTGGTATGACAATCCTGTTCTCTACATTGGGATACATGATATTAGTGCTCTGGCTTTCCAAGAAAAGCTTTTTCATCCGTTATTTTCCTTAGAATCAAAGCTCTTCCGTCAACAGAGGCAAACGATGATTCTCATAATAATCTCCATTCTTTTAGTGATTGGGCATTATAATTACGTTCTACTCATTGGAATACATGATATTGGTGCTTTGATTTTATAGGAAAAGCTTTTTTCTCCACCATTTTCCTTTTAATCAAATTTTATCTGTCAAGTAAGACAAACATTGATTCTCATACTAATATTCATTTTTTTGTGTGTGGCCACCACTACCATGTTCTCCTTGTTGGGATACATGATACTGATGCTTTAGTTTGGTAAGAAAAGCTTTTCTTTTCATATTTTCTGTAGAATCAAAGTTCATCCATCAAATGAGACAAACTTGGATTCTCGTAATAATCTCTATTTTTAATGTGAATCGTCATGACAACCCTGTTCTCCTCATTAGGATGCACGATATTGGTGTTTTGGCTTTCGAAGAAAAGCTTTTCCCTTCATCATTTTCCTTAGAATCAAAGTTTATCTGTCAACCAAGACAGATGATGATTCTCTTTATAATCTCCATTCTTTTGGTGATTGGGCACTACAATCGTGTTCTTCTCATTAGGATACATGATATTGGTGCTTTGGCTTTCCAAGAAAAGCTTTTCCCTCCACTATTTTCCATAGAATCAAAGTTTGCCCGTCAACAGAAACAAACGATGATTCTTGTAATAATCTCCATTCTTTTTGTGATTGCGCACTAGCATGTCCTACTCATTGGGATACACGATATTGGCGCTTTGATTTTGCATGAAAAGATTTTCTCTCCACTATTTTCCTTACAACCAAAGTTCATCTATCAAATAAAACAAACTTGGATTCTTATAATAATATTCATTTTTTTATGATTGGGCACCACAATTATGTTATCCCCTTTGACATGCATGATACTAATGCTTTGTTTCAGCAAGAAAAGCTTTTCTTTCCATATTTTTTCATAGATCTAAAGTTCATCCATCAAGTGAGACAAATTTGGATTCTGATAAGAATCTTCATTTTTTTTGGGAATCGGCACGACAATCATGTTCTCATCATTATGATGCATGATATTGGAGCTTTAGCTTTCCAAGAAAAGTATTTCCCTCTACTATTTTCCTTATAATCAAAGTTTATCCGCCAACAAAGACAAATGATGATTCTCATTATAATCTCCATTCTTTTTGTGATTGGGGCCTACAATCGTGTTCTACTCATTGAGATACATGGTACTGATGCTTTCTTTGGCAAGAAAAGCTTTTCTTTCCATATATTTCATAGAATCAAAGTTCGTCCATCAAATGAGGCAAGCTTGGATTCTCGTAATAATCTCCACTTTTTATGTGAGTTGGCATGACAACCCTATTCTCCTCATTGGGATATATGATCTTGGTGCTTTAGCTTTCCATGAAAAGCTTTTCCCTCCACCATTGTCCTTAGAATCAAAGTTCATCTGTCAACTGAGATAAATGACAATTCTCATAATAATCTCCATTCTTTTTGTGATTGGGCAGTACAATCATGTTCTACTCATTGGAATACATGATATTGGTGCTTTGATTTTGCAGGAAAAGCTTTTCTCTCCACCATTTTCCTTATAATCAAAGTTTATCCATCAAGTGAGACAAACTTGGATTCTCATAATAATATTCATTTTTTTATGATTGGCCACCACAATCATGTTCTTCTCGTACGGATACATGATACTGGTGCTTTAGTTTGGTAAGAAAAACTTTTCTTTCCATATTTTTCATAGAATCAAAGTCCATCCATCAAATAAGACAAACTTGGATTCTCGCAAAAATCTTCATTTTTTATATGAGTCGGCATGACAAGCCTGTTCTCCTCATTGGGATACATGATATTGTGCTTTGGCTTTCCAAAAAAGCATTTCCCTCCACTATTTTTCCTAGAATCAAAGTTTGTCTGTCAATTGAGACAAATAACCATTCTTATAATAGTCTCCATTCTTTTTGCAATTAGGCACTACAATCATGTTCTCCTAATTAAGATACATGATATTGGTTCTTTGGCTTTCCAAGAAAAGCTTTTCCCTCCACCATTTTCTTTTGAATCAAAGTTCATCCGTCAACTAAGACAAATGATGATTCTCATAATAATCTCCATTCTTTTTTATGATTGGGCACTACAATCATGTTTTACTCATTGGGATACACGATATTGGTGCTTTGAAATTCCAAGAAAAGCTTTTTCTCCAACATGTTCCTTACAATGAAGTTCGTCAGTCTAGTGAGACAAACTTTGGTTCTCGTACTATTCTTTATTCTTTTGTGATTGGGCACCATAATCATGTTTTCCTTATTGAGATACTTGATATCGATACTTTGTTTGGCAAGAAAAGGTTTTCTTTCCATATTTTGCATAGAATCAAAGTTCATCCATTAAATGAAACAAACTTAGGCCCTCGTATTTTTTATGTGAATTGGCATGACAATCATGTTCTCATTAGGATACATGATATTGGTGCTTTGGGATTCAAAAAAAAGCTTTTCCCTCCACCCATTTTCTTTATAATCAAAGTTTATCTACCCAATGAGACAAACTTGTATTCTTGAAATAATATTCATTTTTTTTTTGTGATTGGGCACCACAGTTATGTTCTCATTTGGATACATGATACTGATGCTTTGGTTTCACAAGAAAAGTTTTTCTTTCCCTATTTTACATAGACTCAAAGTTCATTAACCAAATGAGATAAACTTAGATTCACGTAATAATCTCCATATTTTATGTGAATCAGCATTACAATCATGTTTTCCTCATTGGGTTACATGATATTAGTCCTTTGGCTTTCCAAGATATGCTTTTCCCTCCACCATTTTCCTTATAACCAAAGTTCATTCATCAAATGAGACAAACTGAGATTCTTATAATAATATTCATTTTTTTGTGATTGCGTACCATAATCATGTTCTCCGCATTGGGATACATGATATGCTGCTTTAGTTTGGCATGAAAAGCTTTTCTTTTCACATTTTTCGTAGAATCAAAGTTTGTCCATCGAATGAGACAAACTTGGATTCCCCTAACAATATTGATTTTTTTGTGGTTGGCCACCTCAATCATGTTCTCCTCATTAGGATACATGATACTGATGCTTTAGTTTGGCAAGAAAAGCTTTTCTTTTCACATTTTCCATAGAATCAAAGTTCATCCATCAAATAAGATAAACTTGGATTCTTGTAATAATCTCCATTTTTTATGTGAGTCAGCATGACACATGATTTGGTGTTCTGGCTTTCCAAGAAAAGCTTTTCCCTCCACCATTTTCCTTATAATCAAAGTTTATCCGTCAAATGAGACAAACTTGTATCTTGAAATAATATTCATTTTTCTGTGATTGGGTACCATAATTATGTTCTCCTCATTTGGATACACGATACTGATGCTTTGATTTCACAGAAAAAAGTTTTTTCTTTCGCCATTTTCCATCGACTCAAGGTTTATTAATCAAATGAGATAAACTCGAATTCTCATAATAATCTCTATTTTTTATGCGAATCGGTGCGATAATCATGTTTTCCTCATTGGGTTACATGATATTCGTCTTTTGGCTTTCCACGATAAGCTTTTCCCTCCACCATTTTCCTTATAATCAAAGTTTATCCGTTAAATGAGACAAACTTGGATTCTCATAATAACATTCATTCTGTTGTGATTGGGTACCACAATCATGTTCTCCGTATTGGGATACACGATACTGATGCTTTAGTTTGGCAAGAAAAGCTTTTCTTTCTAGATTTTCTGCAGGATCAAAGTTCATCCATCAAATGAGACAAACTTAGATTCTCCTAACAGTCTCCATTTTTTATGTGAGTCAGCATGAAAATGCTATTTCCCTCATTGGGATACATTATATTAGTGCTTTGGCTTTCCAAGAAAAGCATTTTCCTCCACCATTTTTCCTAGAATCAAATTTCATTCGTCAATTGAGACAAATGACGATTCTCATAGTAATCTCCATTCTTTTTGTGATTGGGCACTACAATCATGTTCTACTCATTGGAATACATGATATTGGTGCTTTGATTTTCAAGAAAAGCTTTTCTCCCCACTATTTTCCATATAAACAAAGTTCATCCGTCAAGTGAGATAAACATGAATTCTCATAACAATATTCATTTTTTTGTGATTGGCCACCATAATCATGTTCTCCTCGTTGGGATACATCATATTGATGCTTTAGTTTGGCAAGAAAAGCTTTTCTTTTCACATTTTCCATAGAAACAAAGTTCGTCAATCAAATGAGACAAACTTGGATTCTTGTAAAATCTTCCTTTTTTATGTGAGTCGGCATGACAACCCTATTCGCCTCATTGGGATACATGATATTGGAGCTTTGGCTTTCCAAGCAAAGTTTTTCCCTCTACCATTTTCCTAAGAATCAAAATTCATCCATCAAATGAGACAAACTTGGACTCTTAATAATCTCCATTTTTTATGTGAGTTGGCGTGACAATCATGTTCTCCTCATTAGGATACATGATATTAGTGCTTTGGCTTTCCAAGAAAAGTTTTTCCCTCTGTCATTTTTCTTATAATCAAAGTTTATCTATCAAATGAGACAAACTTGTATTCTCGAAACAATATTCATTTTTTTGTGATTGGGAACCACAATCATGTTCTCCTTATTAGGATACATGATACTAATGCTTTGGTTCAGCAAGAAAAGCTTTTTTCCACATTTTTCATAGAATCAAAGTTTGTCTATCAAATGAGACAAACTTTGATTCTCATAAGAATCTCCAATTTTGGGATTTGGCATGACAATCATGTTCTCATCATTATGATACATGATATTGGTGCTTTGGCTTTCCAAGAAAAGCTTTTCCCTCCACCGTTTTCATTATAATCAAAGTTCATCTGTCACATGAGACAAACTTGCATTCTCGTAGTAATCTTCATTCTTTTGTGATTGGGCACCACAATCATGTTTTCTTCATTGCGATACTTGATGCGGATGCTTTGGTTTGGCTAGAAAAGCTTTTCTTTCCATATTTTCCACAGAATCAAAGTTCAACCATCAATTGACACAAACTTGGACTCTCGATAATCTCCATTTTATATGTGAATTTGCATGACAATCATGTTCTCCTTATTAGGATCATGATATTGGTGCATTGGCCTTTCAAGAAAAGCTTTTCCTTCTACCATTTTCCTTGTAATCAAAGTTTATCTGTCAAATGAAACAAACTTATATTCTCATAATAATATTCCTTTTTTGCGACTGTGCACCAAAATCATGTTTTCTTCATTTGGATACATGAAACTAATGCTTTGGTTTGGCAAGAAAAGCTTTTCTCTCCACATTTTCCATAGAATCAAAGTTTGTCCATCAAATGAGACAAACTTGGATTCTTGTAATAATCTCCATTTTCTATGTGAATCAGCACAACAATCTTGTTATCCTCATTAGGATACAAGATATTGGTATTTTGGCTTTCCAAGAAAAGCTTTTCCTTCCTCCATTTTCCTCATAATCAATGTTCATCCATTAATTGAAGCAAACTATGATCCTCGTAATAATCTTCATTCTTTTTGCCATTGGGCACTACAATCATGTTCTACTCATTGGGATACAAGATATTGGTGCTTTGATTTTGCAACCAAATCTTTTTCTCCACCATTTTCCTTACAATCAAAGTTCATCAATCAAGTGAGACAAACAAGGGTTCTTGTAATAATCTTTATTCTTTAGTGATTGGGCACCACAATCATGTTTTCCTCATAGAGATACTTGATACTGATGCTTTGTTTGGCAAGAAAAGCTTTTCTTTCCATGTTTTCAATAGAATCAAAGTTCATCCATCAATGAGACAAACTTGGATTCTCATAATAATCTCAAGTTTTTATGTGAACCAGCATGGCAATCCTGTTCTCCTCATTGGGATACATGATAATGGTGCTTTGGTTTTCCAAGAAAAGCTTTTCCCTCCACTATTTTCCTTCGAATCAAAGTTTGCTCATCAACTGAGACAAATGACGATTCTTGTAATAGTCAGCATTCTGTTTTTGATTGGGCACTACAATCATGTTCTGCTAATTGGGATACATGATATTGGTGCTTTGATTTTGCGAGAAAAGCTTTTTCTCTCCACTATTTTCCTTATAAGTAAAGTTCATCCATCAAGTGAGACAAGCTTGGACTCTCGTAGTAATCTTTATTCTTTTGTGATTGGGCACCACAATCATGTTTTCCTCATTAGGATACTTGATACTGATACTTTGGTTTGGCAAGAAAAGCTTTTCCTTCCACATTTTCCATAGAATCAAAGTTCATCCATCAAATGAGGCAAACTTGAATTCTCGTAATAATATCCATTTTTTACATGAATAGGCATGACAATCACGTTCTTCCCATTGGGATACATGATATTGGTGCTTTGGCTTTCCACGAGAAGCTTTTCCCTCCACCATTTTCCTTATAACCAAAGTTCATTCATCAAATAAGACAAACTTGTATTCTCGTAAAAATATTTATTTTTTTGTGATTGGGCACCATAATCATGTTTTCCTCATTTAGATATAGGATATAGATGCTTTGGTTTGGCAGGAAAAGCTTTTCTTTCCACATTTTACACAAACACAAAGTTCATCCAACAACTGAGATAAACTTGGATTCTCGTAATAATCTCTATTTTTATGTGAATCGGCATGACAATCATGTTGTCCTCGTTATGATACATGATATTAGTGCTTTGGCTTTCCAAGAAAAGCTTTTCACTCCACCATTTGCCTTAGAATAAAAGTTCTTCCATCAACTGAGACAAAGGACGATTCTCATAATAATCTCCATTATTTTTGAGATTGGGCACTACAATCATGTTCTACTCATTGGGATACACGATATTGGTGCTTTGATTTTGCAAGAAAAGCTTTTCTCTCCACCATTTTCCTTATAATTAAAGTTCAATTGTCAAATGAGGCAACCTTGGATTCTCATAATAATCTCCATTCTTTTGTGATTGGGCATCACAATCATCTTGTCCTCATTTGGATACATAATTCTGATGCTTTCATTTGGCAAGAAAAGCTTTTCCTATCCACATTTTCGATAGAATCAAAGTTCATTCGACAAATGAGACAAACTTGGTTCTCAATAATCTCCATTTTTTTGTGAATCGGCATGACAATTTTGTTCTACTCATTGGTATAATTGATATTGGTGTTTGGCTTTCCAAGATAAGCTTTTCCCTCTACCATTTTCTTTATAGTCAAAGTTCATCTATCAAATGAGACATTCTTGGATTCTTGTAATAATATTGGTTTTTTTATGATTGGGCCCCATAATCGTGTTTTCTTCATTGGGATGCATGATATTGATGCTTTGGTTTGGAGAGAAAAGCTTTTCTTTCATATTTTCCATAGAATCAAAGTTCATCCATCAAATGAGAAAACAGGATTTCTCGTAACAATCTCCATTGTTTATGTGAATCGGCATGATAATTATGTTCTCCTTATTGGGATACATGATATTAGAACTTTGATTTTCCAAGAAAAGCTTTTCCTCCACGATATTCCTTACGATCAATGTTTATCCGTCAAATGAGACAAACTTGGATTCTCATATAGTATTCATTTTTTTGTGATTGGGCACCACAATCATGTTCTCCTCATTGGGATAGATGATATTGATGCTTATGCTTTGCAAGAAAAGCTTTTCTTTCCACATTTTCCATAGAATCAAAGTTCATCCATCAAATGAGATAATCTTGGATTCTCGTAATAATTCCTATTTTTATGTGAATCGGCACCACAATCATGTTTTCCTCATTAGGATATATGATATTGGTGCTTTGGCTTTCCAAGAAAAGCTTTTCCCTCCACTATTTTCTATATAATCAAAGTTCGTCTATCAGAAGAGACAAACTTGTATTCTCGTAATAATATTCATTTTTTTTGATTAGGCACCACAATCATGTTTTCCTCATTTGGATACATCATACTGATGCTTTAGTTTAGCAAGAAAAGTTTTCTTTCCACATTTTCCATAGAATAAAAGTCCGTCCACCAAATAAGACAAACTCGGAATCTCATAATAATCTCCATTTTTTATGTGAATCGACATGACAATCATGTTCTCCTCATTGGGATACGTGATATTGGTGTTCTGGCCTTCCAGGAAAAGCTTTTCCCTCTACCATTTCCTTATAATCAAAATTCATCCATCAAGTGAGATAAACTTGGATTCTCATAATAATATTTATTTTTTGGTATTGGACACCACAATCATGTTCTCCTCATTAGGATACATGATACTGATGCTTTGGTTTGGCAAGAAAAGTTTTTTTTCCACATTTTCCATAGAATCAAAGTTCGTCCAACAAATAAGATAATCTTGGATTCTCGTAATAATCTCTATTTTCTTTTATGAATCGGTTTGGCAATATGTTCTCATCATTATGATACATGATATTGGCACTCAGCTTCCCAAGAAAAGCTTTTCCGTCCACCATTTTCCTTAAGAGTCAATGTTTATTTGTCAAATAAGACAAAATTGGATTCTTGTAAAAATATTCATTTTTTTGTTATTAGGCACCACAATCATGTTCTCCTCATTTGGATACATGATACTGATGCTTTGGTTTGGCAAGAAAAGCTTTTCTTTTCAACATTTTTTATAGAACCAAAGTTCATCTAACAAACAAGACATCCTGGATTCTCGTAACAATCTTCGTGCTTTTTTAATTCGCTCAACAATCAAGTTCTCCTCATTGTGATGCACGATATTGGTGCTTTGGTTTGGCATGAAAGGCTTTCTCTCTACCATTTTCCTAATAATGAAAGTTCATCCATTAAATGAGACAAGCTTGGATTCTTATAACAATCTTCATTTTTTTTGGTTTGGCAAAAAATGCTTTTCTCTCCACCGTTTTCCTTATAATCAAAGTTCATCCACCAAGTGAGATAAACTTGGATTCTCATAATAATCTTCATTCTTTTGCGATTGGGCACCATAATCATGTTTTCCTCATTGTGATACATAATACTGATATTTGGTTTGACAAGAAAAGTTTTTCTTTCCTCACTTTACATAGAATCAAAGTTTATCCATCAAATGAGACAAACTTGGATTCTTGTAATAAGCCATATTTTTTATGTGAATTGACATGACAATCATGTTCTCTACACTGGGATACTCACAGTGCTCTAGCTTTCCAAGAAAAGCTTTTCCCTCTACCATTTTCTTTATAATCAAAGCTTATCTATCAAATGAGACAAACTTGGATTCTCGTAATAATATTCATTTTTTTGTGATTGGGCACCATAATCATGTTCTTCTCTTTGGGATAGATGATACCGATGCTTTGGCTTGGCAAGAAAAGCTTTTCCCTCCAACATCTTCCTTGTAATCAAAGTTCATCGATCAAATGAGACAAACTTTGATTCTCGTAATAATATTCAATTTTTTGCAATTGGCCACCATAAACATGTTCTCCTCAATAGGATATATGATATTGATGCTTTGGCTTGGCAAGAAAAGCTTTTCTTTCCACATTTTCTATAGAATCAAAGTTCGTCTATAAACTAAGACAAACGACGATACTCATAATAATCTCCATTCTTTTTAAGATTAGGAACTACAATCATGTTTTATTCATTGGGATACATGATATTGTTGCTTTGATTTTGCAAGAAAAGCTTTTCTCTCCACCATTTTCCTTTTAATTAAAGTTCATCAGTTAAGTGAGACAACCTTAGATTCTTGTAACAAATCTTTATTCTTTTGTGATTGGGCACCACAATCATGTTTTCATCATTAGGATACTTGATACTTATGCTTTGGTTTGGCAAGAAAAGTTTTTCTTTCCATATTTTCCATAGAATCAAGTTCGTCCATCAAATGAGACAAACTTGGGTTCTCTTAATAATCTTTATTTTTTATGTGAATCGGCATGACAATTATGTTCTCCTCATTTGGATACAAGATATTGGTGTTTTTGCTTTCCAAGAAAAGCTTTTCCCTCCACCATCTTTCTTAGAATCAAAGTTTTTTCGTCAACTAAGGCGAACGATAATTCTCGTAATAATCTCCATTCTTTTTGAGATTGGGCACTACAATCATGTTCTATCCATTGAGATACACGATATTGGAGCTTTGATTTTGCAAGAAAAGCTTTTCTCTCCATAATTTTCCTTATAATTAGAGTTCATCCATCAACTGAGACAACCTTGGATTCTTGTAATAATCTTTATTCTTTTGTGATTGGGCACCACAATCATGTTTTCCTTATTGGGATACTTTATACTGATTCTTTGGTTTGGCAAGAAAAGCTTTTCTTTCCATATTTTCCATAAAATCATAGTTCGTCCATCAAATAAGATAAACTTGGATTCTCGTATTAATCTCCATTTTTTATGTGAATCGGCTGACAATCATGTTCTCCTCATTACGATACATGATATTGGTGTTTTGGCTTTCAAAGAAAAGCTTTTCCCTCCACCATTTTTCTTAGAATAAAAGTTCATCCATCAACTAAGACGAATAATGATTCTCCTAATAGCCTCCCTCTTTTTTGAGATTAGGCACTACAATCATGTTCTACTCATTGGGATACACAATATTGGAGCTTTGATTTTACAAGAAAAGCTTTTCTCTCCACCATTTTCCTTATAATTAAAGTTCATTTGTTAAGTGAGACAACCTTGGATTCTCATAATAATCTTTATTCTTTTGTAATTAGGGCCACAATCATGTTCTGCTCATTGGGATACATGATACTGATGTATTGGTTTGGCAACAAAAGCTTTTCATTCCACATTTTACATAGAATCAATGTTCGTCCATCAAATGAGAAAAACTTAGATTCTCATAATATTCCCCATTTTCTATGTGAATCGACACCACTATCATTTTTTCCTCATTAGGATACACAATATTGGTGCTTTGGCTTTCCAAGAAAAGCATTTCCCTCCACCATTTTTTGTATAATCAAAGTTCATCCATCAAATGATACAAACTTGTATCCTCATAATAATATTCATTTTTTTGTGGTTGGGCACCAACATCATGTTCTCCTCATTCAGATACATGATACTGATGCTTTGGTTTGGCAAGAGAAGCTTTTCTTTCCACATTTTGCATTGAATAAAAGTTCATCTAACAAATAAGATAAACTGAGGTTCTCATAACAATCTCCATCTTTTTGTGAATTGGCACGATAATCATGTTCTCCTCATTATGATACACAATATTGGTGCTTTGGCTTTCTAAGAAAAGCTTTTCCTTCCACCATTTGCCCTATAATAAAAGTTCATCTATCAACTGAGATAAATGATGATTCTTGTAATAATCCCCATTCTTTCTGTGATTGGGCACTACAATCATGTTTTGCTCATTGGGATACACGATATTGGTTCTTTAATTTTGGAAGAAAAGAATTTCTCTCCATTTTCCTTATAATCAAAGTTCATCAGTCAAGTGAGACAAACTTAGATTCTCGTAATAATCTTCATTATTTTGTGATTGGGCACCATAATCATATTTTCCTCATTGGATTACATGATACCAATGCTTTGGTTTGACAAGAAAAGCTATTCATTCCATATTTTACATAGAATCGAAGTTTGTCCATCAAATGAGACAAACTTGGATTCTCATAATAATCTCTAATTTTTATGTGAATTAGAATGACAATCATCTTTTCCTCATTGGGATACATGATATGGTGCTTTAGCTTTCCAAGATAAGCTCTTCTCTCCACCATTTTCCTTATAATCAAAGTTCATCCATTAATTGAGATAAATTTGCATTCTCATAATAATATTCATTCTTTTGTGATTGGGCACTACAATTATGTTCTCCTAATTACGATACATGATACTGATACTTTGGTTTGGCAAGAAAAGCTTTTCTTTCCACATTTTACATAGAATCAATGTTCATCCATCAAATGAGACAAACTTGGGTTCTCGTAATTAGCCACTACATCATGTTCCCCTTATTGAGATACATTATACTGATGCTTTGGTTTGGCAAGAAAAGTCTTTCTTTCCACCATTTTCCCTATAACCAAAGCTCATCCCTTAAACGAGACAAGCTTGGATTCTCAAAACAATCTTTTTTTTATTATTCTACAATCATATTCTCCTCTTTGGGCACACGATATTGGTGCTTTGGTTTGGCAAGAAAAGCTTTTCTCTCCACCATTTTCCTTATAATCAAATTTCATTCATCAAGTGAAACAAACTTGGATTCTCATAATAATCTTCATTGTTTTGTGAATGGGCACCATAATCATGTTTTCCTCATTGAGGTACTTGATATTAATGCTTTGGTTTGGCAAGAAAAGCATTTCTTTCCATAATTTCCATAGAATCAAAGTTTGTCCATCAAATGAGACAAACTTGGATTCTCATAATAATCTCCACTTTTTATGTGAATCGGTATGACAAATGTTCTCTTTATTGGGATACATCATATTAATGCTTTAGCTTTCCAAGAACAGCTTTTCCCTTTACCATTTACCTTATAATTGAACTTCTTCTGTCAAATGAGACAAACTTGGAATCTTAAAATAATTTAAATTTTTTTTGTATTGGGCACCTCAATCATGTTCTCCTTATTAGGATACATGATATTGATGCTTTGGATTAGCAAGAAAAGCTTTCCTTTTCACATTTTTCATAAAGTCAAAGTTCATTCATCAAACGAGATAAACTTAGATTCTTGTAATAATCTCCATTTTTTTGGTGAATTGGCACCACAATCATGTTTTCCTGGTCGGAATACATGATATTGGTGCTTTGGCATTCCAAAAAAAGCTTTTCCCTCCACCATTTTCCTTATAATCAAAGTTCGTTCGTTAGTTGAGTTAAACAATGATTCTTCTAAGAATCTTCATTCTTTCTATGATTGGGCACTACAATCATGTTCTACTCATTGGGTATATGACATTGGTGCTTTGGTTTGGCAATAAAAGCTTTTCTCTCTATCATTTTTCGTATAATCAAAGTTCATCTGTCAAATAAGACAAGCTTGGATTCTCATAATAATATTCATTTTTTTGGGACTGGGCACTACAATCATATTTTGCTCATTGGGATACTAGATACTGAAACTTTGGTTTTGCAGGAAAAGCTTTTCTTTCCATATTTTCCATTGAATCAAAGTTCATCCATCAAATGAGATAAACTTGGATTCTTGTAATAATCTCCTTTTTTTATCTGAATTGACGCCATAGTTATGTTTTCCTCATTGGGATACATGATATTGGTGCTTTGGCTTTCCAAGAAAAGCTTTTCCCTCTACCATTTTTCTTATAATCAAAGTTCATCTATCAACAAAGATAAACATGGATTCTCGTAATAATAATCATTTTTTTGTGACTAGGCACCACAATCATTTTCTTCTCACTAGGATACACGATGTTGATGCTTTGGTTTGGCAAGAAAAGATTTTTTTCCACATTGTTGATAGAATCAAAGTTCGTCCAACAAACAAGACAAACTTGGATTCTCGTAATAATCTCCATGTTTATTAATTCGCACTACAATCAAGTTCTCCTTATTGCGATGCACGATATTGGTGCTTTGGTTTGGCATGAAAAGCTTTCTCTTTGTTGTTTTCCTTATAATCAAAGTTCGTCAATCAAATGAGACAAGCTTGGATTCTCATAATAGTCTTCATTCTTTTTGTGATTGGGCACTAAATTATGCTGCCCTCACTGAGATACATGATATTGATGCTTTGGTTTCGTAAGAAAAGCTTTCTTTTGACCATTTTCCCTAGAATCAAAGTTTATCCCTCAATCGAGACAAACTTGCATTCTCGTAATAAATTTTTATTTTTTTTATTATTGGTCACTACAATCACGTTCTCCTCTTTAGGTACACGATATTGGTGCTTTGGTTTGGTAAGAAAAGTTTTTCTCTCCACCATTTTCCTTAAAATCAAAGTTCATCCATCAAGTGAGACAAACTTGGATTATCATAATAATCTTCATTCTTTTGTGATTGGGCACCACAATCATGTTTTCCTCATTGGGATACTTGATACTGATGCTTTGGTTTGGCAAGAAAAGCTTGCCAAACTGAAGCATCAATATCATATATCTTAGTGAGGGAAACATGATGCAGTGCCCAATTTCAAAAAAAATAAAGATTATTGTGAGAATCCAAGCTTGTCTCATTTGATGGACAAATGTTGATTGTAAGGAAAATGGCCAGGAGAAAGCTTTTCATGCCTATCCAAAGCACCAATATTGTGCTTCGCAATGAGGAGAACTTGATTGTAGTGCGAATTAGAAAAGCATGGAAATTATTATGAGAATCCAAATTTATTTGTTTGTCAGACAAGCTTTGGTTCTATTGAAAATGTGGAAAAAAAAAAGCTTTTCTTGTCAAGCCAAAGCATTAGTGTCATGTATCATAATAAGGAGAACATGATTATGGTGCCCAATCATAACAAAATGAATATTTATTACGAGAATCAAAGTTTATCTTATTTGACAGATGAACTTTGATTATAAGGAAAATGGTTGAGGGAAAATTTTTTTTTGGGAAAGCCAAAGCACCAATATCATGTATCCCAATGAGGAAAACATGATTGTGGTGCCGATTCACATAAAAAGGGAGTTATTACAAGAATGCAAGTTTATCTCATTTTATGGATAAACTTTTATTCTATAGAAAGTATGGAAAGAAAAGCTTTTCTTGTCAAACCAAAGCTTTGGTATCAAGTATCCTAGTGAGGAAAACATGATTGTGGTGCCTAATCACAAAAGAATAAAGATTATTATGAGATCCAAGTTTGACTCACATGACGGATAAACTTTGATTATAAGGAAAATGGTGGAGAAAAAAACTTTTCTTGCAAAACCAAAGCCCCATTATCGTGTATCCCAATAAGTAGAACATAATTGTACTGCATAATCACAAAAAGAATAGATATTCTTATAAGAATCATTGTTTGTCTCAATTGATGAACGAACTTTGATTCTAAGGAAAATGGTATAGGTAAAAGCTTTTCTTGGAAAGCCAAAGCACCAATATCATGTATCCCAATAAGGAAGACATGATTGCGGTGCTGATTCACAAAAAAAATAGGGATTATTATGAGAATCCAAGTTTATCTCTTTTAACGAATGAACTTTGATTCTATGGAAAATGTTGAAAGAAAAGATTTTTCTGCCAAACCAAAGCATCAGTATCATGTATCCTAATAAGGAGAGCATGATTGTGGTGCCTAATCACAAAAAAATGAATATTATTACGGGAATCGAAGTTTGTCTCATTTGATAGATAAACTTTGATTATAAGGAAAATGGTGGAGAGAAAAGCTTTTGCTGTAAAACCAAAGGATGAATGTCATATACCCAATGAGTAGAACATGATTGTAGCGCTTAACCATAAAAAGAATGGAGATTCTTACTAGAATCATCATTTGTCTCATTTGATGGACTAACTTTGATTCTAAGGAAACGGGTTGAAGGAAAAGTTTTTTCTTGGAAAGCCAAAGCACCAATATCATGTATCCCAATGGGCAAAACATGACTGTGGTGCCGATTCACAAAAAAGATGGATATTATTATGAGAATCCAAGTTTATCTCATCTGATGGATGAACTTTGATTTGATGGAAAATGCAAAAAGAAAATCTTTTCTTTCCAAACCAAAGCATCATTATCATGTATCCTAATGAGGAGAACATGATTGTGGTGCCCAATACCAAAAAAATGAATATTATTATAGGGATCCAAGCTTGTCTCATTTGACAGATAAACTTTGATTATAAAGAAATGGTAGAGGGAAAAGCTTTTCATGGAAAGTCAGAGTACTAATATCATGTATCCCAATTAGGAGAACATGATTGTCATGTCAATTCACATAAAACATGGAGACTATTACGAGCATCCAAGTTTGTCTTATTTGATGGTCGAATTTTGATTTTGTGAAAATTATGGAAAGAAAAGCTTTTCTTGCAAAACCAAAGCATCAATTTCAAGTATCCCAATGAGGAAAACATGATTGTGGTGCCCAATCATAAAAGAATGAAGATTATTACGAGAATCCTAGTTTGTCTCACTTGACGGATGAAGTTTAATTATACAAAAAATTATGGAGAGAAAAGCTTTTCTTGCCAAAGCAAGGCACCGATATCATGGTGCCCAATCATAAAAGAATGAAGATTATTACGAGAATCCTAGTTTGTCTCACTTGACGGATGAACTTTAATTATAAAGAAAATGGCGGAGAGAAAAGCTTTTCTTGCCAGAGCAAAGCACCAATATCGTGTACCCAAAGAGGAGAACATGGTTGTAGTGATCAATAATAATAAAAAATAAAGATTATTATGAGAATCTGAGTTATCTCGATTGAGAGATGAGCTTTGATTCTAGGAAAATGGTGCAAAAAAAAGCTTTTCTTGCCAAACCAAAGTATCAATATCATGTATCTCTGTGAGGGGAACATGATGTAGTGCCCAATCACAAAAGGAATAAAGATTATTATGAGAATCCAAGCTTGTCTTATTTAATGGATGAACTTTGATTGTAAGGAAAATGGCAGAGAGAAAGCTTTTCATGCCAAACCAAAGCACATAATGAGGAGAACTTGATTGTAATGTGAATTAAAAAATGGAGATTACTACGACAATCCAAGTTTGTCTTGTTTGTCAAAAAAGCTTTGATTCAATCGAAAATGTGGACAAAAATGATTTTCTTGCCAAACTAAAGCATCAGTATCATGTATCCTAATGAGGAGAACATGATTGTGGTGCCCAATCACAAAAAAATGAATACTAATATGAGAATACAAATTTGTCCGATCTAACGGATAAACTTTGATTATATAGAGAATGATAGAGGAAAAAGCTTTTCCTAGAAAGCCAAAGCACCAATATCATGTATCCTGATGGGGAAAACATGATTGTGGTGCTGATTCACATAAAAATGAGGATTATTACGTGAATCCAAGATTATCTCATTTGATGGATGAACTTTAATTCTATGGAAAATATGGAAAAAAAACTTTTCTTGTGTACCAAAAGCATCAGTATCATCTATCCCAATGAGGAGAACATGATTATGGTACCAAATCACAAAAAAATGAATATTATTATGAGAATCTAAGTTTGACTCACTTGACGGATAAACTTTGATTATAAGGAAAATGGTGGAGAGAAAAGCTTTTCTTGCAAAGTCAAAGCACCAATATCGTGTATACCAATGAGTAGAACATGATTGTACTGCCAAATCACAATAAGAATAGATATTCTTATAAGAATCATCGTTTGTCTCAGTTGATGAATGAACTTTGATTCTAACGAAAATAGTAGAGGGAAAAGCTTTTCTTGGAAAGCCAAAGCACTAATATCATGTATCCCAATGAGGAAAACATGATTGTGGTGTCGATTCACAAAAAACTTAAGATTATTATAAGAATCCAAGTTTATCTCATTTGACGAACGAACTTTGATTCTACGAAAATGTTGAAAGAAAAGCTTATCTTGCCAAACCAAAGCATCAGTATCATATATCCTAATGAGGAGAGTATGATTTCATGCACAATCATAAAAAAGTGAATATTATTAAGAGAATCAAAGTTTGTCTCATTTGACAGATGAACTTTGATTATAAGGAAAACAGTGGAGAAAAAAGCTTTTGTTGCAAAATCAAAGCACCAATGTCTTATATCCAATGAGTAAAACATGATTGCAGTGCCTAATCACAAAAAGAATAGAGATTATTACTGGAATTGTCATTTGTCTTAGTTGATGGATAAACTTTGATTCTAAAGACAAAGTTGGAGTGAAGAGCTTTTCTTGGAAAGCCAAAGCCCGAATATCTTGTATCCCACTAAGGGGAACATGATTGTTATGCCGATTCACATAAAAAATAGGGATTCTTACTAGAATCCAAATTTGTCTCATTTGATGGATGAACTTTGATCCTATGAAAATTATGGAAAGGAAAGATTCTCTTGCCAAACTAAAGCAATAGTATCAAGCATCCCAATGAGAAAAACATGATTATGGGGCCCAATCACAAAAGAATGAAGATTATTACAAAAATCCAAGTCTATCTTACTTGACGGATGAACTTTAATTATAATGAAGATGGTGTAGAGAAAAGCTTTTCTTGCCAAACCAAAGCACCAATATCGTGTACCTAAAGAGGATAATGTGATTATGGTGACCAATAACAAAAAAAATGGAGATTATTATAAGAATCCAAGTTTGTCTCGATTGAGGGACGCATTTTGTTCTAGGGAAAATGGTGGAAAGAAAAGCTTTTCTTGCAAAACCAAAGCATTGATATCCTGCATCTCAGTGGGGGGAACATGATGTATTGCCCAATTGCAAAAAGAACGAAGATTACTATGAGAATCCAAGCTTGTCTCATTTGATGGACAAACTTTGATTGTAAGGAAAATGGCAAAGAGAAAGCTTTTCATGCCTAACCAAAGCACCAATATCGTGCATGGTAATGAGAAAAACTTGATTGTAATGCGAATTAAAAAAGAATGGAGATTATTATGGGAATCCAAGTTTATCTTATTTGTTAAATGAACTTTGGTTCTATCAAAAATGGGGAAAAAAAGCTTTTCTTGCCAAACCAAAGCATCAGTATCATCTATCCTAATAAGGAGAACATGATTGTTGTGCCTAATCATAACAAAATGAATATTATTATGAGAATCCAAGTTTGTCTCATTTGACGGATGAGCTTTGATTATTAGGAAAATGGTGGAGGAAAAAACTTTTCTTGGATAGCCAAAGCTCTAATATTATATATCCCAATAAGGAAAGCATGATTATGGTGCTGATTCACATAAAAAGGGAGATTATTACAAGAATCCAACTTTATCTCATTTGATGGATGAACTTTGGTTCCATCAAAAAGGTGGAAAGAAAAGATTTTCTTGCCAAACCACAGCTTCGGTTTCAAGTATCCTAATGAGGAAAACATGATTGTGGTGCCCCATCATAAAAAAATGAAGATTATTATGAGAATCCAAGTTTGACTCACTTTACGGATAAACTTTGATTATAAGGAAAATGGTGGAAAGAAAACCTTTCTTGCAAAATCAAAGCACTAATATCGTGTATCTCAACGAGTAGAACATGATTGTACTGCCCAATCATAAAAAGAATAGATATTTTTATGAGAATTGTCGTTTGTCTCAGTAGATGAACGAACTTTGATTCTAAGAAAAATGGTAGAGGGAAAAGCTTTACTTGGAAAGCCAAAGCACCAATATCATGTATCCCAATGAGGAAAGCATGATTGTGGTGCCAATTCACAAAAAAAAAATGGGCTTTTTGATGAGAATCCAACTTTATCTCATTTGACAGATAAACTTTGATTTTATGGAAAATGTTGAAAGAAAAGCTTTTCTTGCCAAACTAAAGCATCTGTATCATGTATCCCAATAAGGAAATCATGATTGTGGTGCCCAATAACAAAAATATGAATATTATTATAAGAATCGAAGTTTGTCTTATTTGACGGATAAACTTTGATTATAGGGAAAATGGTGGAGAGAAAAGCCTTTTCTTCAAAACCAAAGCACCAATGTCATATACGCAATGAGTAGATGGACGAACTGCCTAATCACAAAAAGAATGGAGATTATTACTAGAATCATCATTTGTCTTAATTGTTGGACGAACTTTGATTTTAAGGAAAATGTTAGAGTGAAGAGCTTTTCTTGGAAAGCCAAAGCCCCAATATCACGTATCCCAATAGGGAGAACATGATTGTCATATCGATTCACATAAAAAATGGAGATTATTACTAGAATCCAAGTCTGTGTCATTTAATGGATGAAGTTTGATTCTATAGAAATTATGGAAAGAAAAGCTTTTCTTGCCAAACTAATGCAACAGTATCAAGCATCCCAATGAGGAAAACATGATTGTGGTGACCAATCATAAAAGAATGAAGATTATTACGAGAATACAAGTGTGTCTCACTTGACGGATGAACTTTGAATATAAGGAAAATGGTGGAAAGAAAAGCTTTTCTTGCAAAATCAGAGCACGAATATCGTGTATCCCAATGAGTAGAACATGATTGCAGCACCCAACCACAAAAAGAATAGAGATTCTTATAGAATCATCGTTTGTCTCATTTGATAGACAAACTTTGATTCTAAGGAAACTGGTGGAGGGAAAAGCTTTTCTTGGAGAGCCAAAGCACTAATATCATGTATCCCAATGGGCAAAACATGATTATGGTGCCAATCCACAAAGAATGGATATTATTACAAGAATCCAAGTTTATCTCATTTGATGGATGTACTTTAATTCTATGGAAAATATGGAAAGAAAATCTTTTCTTGCCAAACCAAAGCAACATTATCATGTATCCCAACGAGGAGAACATGATCCTAGTGCCCAATACCAAAAAAATGAATATTATCATGAGAATCCAAGTTTATCTTATTTGACGAATGAACTTTGATTATAAGGAAATGGTGGAGGGAAAAGCTTTTCATGGAAAGCTAGAGCACCAATATCATGTATCCCAATGAGGAGAACATGATTGTCATGCCGATTCACATAAAAATGGAGACTATTATGAGAGTCCAAGTTTATCTTATTTAATGGGTGAACTTTGATTCTATGGAAATTATGGAAAGAAAAGCTTTTCTTGCCAAACCAAAGCATTAGTATCAAGTATCCCAATGAGGAAAACATGATTGTGGTGCCTAATCATAAAAGAATGAAGATTATTACGAGAATCCAAGTTTGTCTCACTTGATGGATGAACTTTGATTATAAGGAAAATGGTGGAGAGAAAAACTTTTCGTACCAAAGCAAAGCACCAATATCGTGTACCCAAAGAGGAGAACGTGATTGTAGTGACCAATAATAAAAAAAATATTACGAGAATGCAAGTTTGTCTCGATTGAGGGACGAACTTTGATTCTAGGGAAAATGGTCGAAAGAAAAGCTTTTCTTACGAAACCAAAGCATCAATATCATGTATCTCAGTCAGGAGAGCATAATTTAGTGCCCAATCACAAAAAGAATGAAGACTATTATGAGAATCCAAGCTTGTCTCATTTGATTGACGAACTTTGATTATAAGGAAAACAACAAAGAGAAAGCTTTTCATGCCAAACCAAAGCACTAATATCGTGCATTGCAATAAGGAGAACTTGATTGTAGTGCAAATTAATAAACGTGGAGATTATTACGAAAATCCAAGTTTGTCTTGTTTGCCGAACAAACTTTGATTCTATAAAAAATGTGGAAAAAATATTTTCTTGCCAAACCAAAGCATCAACATCGTGTATCCTAGTGAGGAGAAAATGATTGTGGTGCCCAGTCATAAAAAAATGAATATTATTACGAGAATCTATTTTTGTCTCTTTTGATAGATGAACTTTGATTATAAGGAAAATGGTGAAGGGAAAAGCTTTTCTTGGAAAGCCAAAGCACCAATATCATGTATCCCAATGAGGAAAACATAATTATGGCGTTAATTTAGATAAAAAAAGGAGATTATTACAAGAATCCAAGTTTAACTCATTTGATGGATGAACTTTGATTCTATGGAAAATATGGAAAAAAAGCTTTTCCTGCCAAACCAAAGTTTTTGTATCTAGTATCCCAATGAGAAAAATATGATTGTGGTGCCCAGTCTCAAAAAAATGAATATTATTATGAGAATCCAAGCTTGTCTCATTTGACAGATAAACTTTGATTATACGAAAAATGATGGAGAGAAAAGCTTTTATTGCCAAACCAAAGCACCAATGTCGTATACCCAATGAGTAGAACATGGTTGTAGTGCCCAATCGTAAAAAGAATGAAGATTCTTATAAGAATCATTGTTTAACTTAGCTAACGAACAAACTTTAATTCTAAGGAAAATATGGAAAGAAAAGCTTTTCTTGCCAAACTAAAGCATCAGTATCATGTATCCCAATAAGGAGAACATGATTGTGGTGGCCAATCACAAAAATATGAATATTGTTATGAGAATTCAAGTTTGTCACACTTGACAGATGAACTTTGTTTATATGGAAAACAATGGAGAGAAAAGCTTTTCTTTCAAAATCAAAGCACCAATATCATGTATTCCAATGAGTAGAACATGATTATAGTGCCCAATCACAAAAAGAATGGAGATTACTATAAGAATTGTCATTTGTCTCAATTGACGGATGAAATTTGATTCTAGGAAAAATGGTGGAGGAAAATGCTTTTCTTGGAAAGCCAAAGCACTAATATAATGTATCCCAATGAGGGAAATAGCATTTTCGTGTTGACTCATATTAAAAATGGAGACTATTAGGAGAATCTAAGTTTGCCTCATTTGATGGATGAACTTTGATCCTACGAAAAATCTGGAAAGAAAAGCTTTTCTTGCCAAACTGAAGCGTCAGTATCGTGTATCCCAATACGAAGAACATGATTGTGGTACCCAATCACAAAAGAATGAATATTACTATGAGAATCCAAGTTTGTCTCATTTAACGGATAAACTTTGATTATAAGGAAAATGGTAGAGGGAAAAGCTTATCGCTGAAAGCCAAAAGACAAATATCATGTAACCCAATGAGGAAAACATGATTGTCACACCGATTCACATAAAAAATAGAGATTATTATGAGAATCTGAGTTTATCTTATTTGATTAATAAACCTTGAGTCCATGGAAAATGGGGAAAGAAAAAACTTTTCTTGTGAAATCAAAGCATCAGTATCATGTATCCAAATGAGGAGAACATAATTATGGTGCCCAATCACAAAAAAATGAATATTATTTCAAGAATACAAGTTTGTCTCATTTGACGGATAAACTTTGATTATAGGGAAAATGGTGGAGGGAAAAGCTTTTCTTGGAAAGCCAAAGCACCATATCGTGTGTCATGCTGACTCACATAAGAAATGGAGATTATTACAAGAATCCAAGTTTGTCTCATTTGATGGATGAACTTTGATTTTATGAAAAATGTGAAAAGAATAGCTTTTCTTGCCAAACTAAAGTAGCAGTATCATGTATCCTAATGACGAGAACATCATTGTGGTGGCCAATCACAAAAAAATGAACATTGTTAGGAGAATCCAAGTTTGTCTCATTTGATGGACGAACTTTGATTCTACGAAATATGTGAAAAGAAAAGCTTTTCTTGCCAAACTAAAACATCATATCATCTATCCCAATGCAGAGAACATAATTATGGTACGTAATCACAAAAAAATGAATATTATTATAAGAATCTCAGTTTGTCTCATTTGACGAATGAACTTTGGTTATAAGGAAAATGGTGGAGGGAAAAGCTTACCTTCGAAAGCCAAAGGACCAATATCATGTAACCCAATGAGGAAAACATGATTGTCATGTTGATTCACATAAAAAATGGAGGTTATTACAAGAATCTGAGTTTATCTCATTTGATTAATAAACTTTGAGTCTATGCAAAATAGGGAAAGAAAAAACTTTTCTTGTGAAACCAAAGCATCAGTATCATGTATCCAAATGAGAACATAACTGTGGTCCCCAATCACAAAAAAAATGAATATTATTTCAAGAATACAAGTTTGTCTTATTGGGTAGATAAACTTTGATTATAAGGAAAATGGGTAGAGGAAAAAGCTTTTCTTGGAATCCCAAAGCACCAATATCATGTATCCTAATGAGAACATGATTGTCATGCCAATTCACATAAAAAATGGAGATTATTACGAGGGCCTAAGTTTGTCTCATTTGATGGATGAACTTTGATTCTATGGCAAATATGGAAAGAAAAGCTTTTCTTGCCAAACAAAGTATCAGTATCAAATATCTCAATAAGGAAAACATGATTGTGGTGCCTAATCACAAAGAATGAAGAATAGTACGAGAACCAAAGTTTGTCTCACTAGACTAATGAACTTCATTGTAAGGAAAATGTTAGAGAAAAAGCTTTTCTTAGAAAATCAAAGCACCAATATCTTGTATCCTATTAAGTAGAACATGATTGTAGTGCCCAATCACAAAAAGAATGGAGATTATTATGAGAATCATCATTTGTCTTAGTTGACGGATGAACTTTGATTCAAAAGAAAATGGTGGAGGGAAAAGCTTTTCTTGGAAAGCCAAAAAACCAATATCATGTATCTTAATTAGGAGAACATGACTGTAGTGCCTAATTACAAAACAAATGAAGATTATTACAAGAATGGTTATTTGTCTCAGTTGATAGACGAAATTTGCTTCTAAGAAAAATGGTGGAGGGAAATGCTTTTTTGGAAAGGCAAAGCACAATATCATGTATCCCAATGAGGAGAACAGGCTTGTCATGCCGACTCATATAAAAAATGGAGATTTTTATGAGAATCCAAGTTTGTCTCATTTGATGGATGGACTTTGATACTATGAAAAATGTGGAAAGAAAAGTTTTTCTTACCAAACTAAAGCATCAGTATCATGTATCCCAGCAAGAAGAACATAATTATGGTGGCCAATCACAAAAAAATTGAATATTATTATGAGAATCCAAGTTTGTCTCACTTGACGGATGAACTTTGATTATAAGGAAAATGGTGGAGAGAAAAGCTTTTCTTGCAAAATCAAAGCACCAATATCATGTATTCCAATGAGTAGAACATGATTGTACTGCCCAATCACAAAAAGAATGGAGATTATTATGAGAATTGTTGTTTGTCTAAGTTGACAAACAAACTTTGATTCTAAGGATAATGGTGGAGGGAAAAGCTTTTCATGGAAAGCCAAAGCACCAATATCATATATCCCAATGAGAAGAATAGGGTTGTCATGCTGACTCACATAAAAAGTGGAGATTATTACGAGAATCTAAGCTTGCCTCATTTAATGGATGAACTTTGATTCTATGAAAAATATGGAAAGAAAAGCTTTTCTTGCCAAAGAAAGCATCAATACCATGTATCCCAATGAGTAGAACACGATTGTAGGGCCCAATCACAAAAAGAATGGAGATTATAATTAGAATTGTCGTTTGTCTTTGTTGGCGGATGAACTTTGATTATAAGGAAAATAGTGGAGGGAAATACTTTTCTTGGAAAGCTAAAGCTCCAATATCATGCATCATAATGATGAGAACATGATTGTCATGCCGATTCCCAAGAAAAATGAAGATTCTTATCAGAATCCAAGTTTGTCTCACTTGATGGATGAACTTTAAATCTACAAAAAATATGGAAAGAAAAGATTTTCTTGCTAAAACAAAGCATCAGTATCATGCATGTCAAAGGGGAGAACATAATTATGGTGCCCAATCATAAAAAAATGAATATTATTATGGGAATCCAAGTTTGTTTCATTTGACAGATGAACTTTGGTTGTAAGGAAATGGTGGAGAGAAAAGCTTTTCATGCAAAATCAAAGCACCAATATCGTGTATCCCAATGAATAGGACATGCTAGTGCGCAATCACAAAAAGAATGGAGATTATTACAAGAATCATCGTTTGTCTCTGTTGATGGGCAAACTTTGATTCTAAGGAAAATAATGGAGGGAAAAGCTTTTCTTGGAAAGCCAAAGCACCAATATCATGTACCCTAATGAGAGGAACACAATTGTAGTGCTGAATCACCAAAAGAATGGAGATTATAACGAGAATCATCATTTGTCTTGGTTGACAAATAAACTTTGATTCTAAAGAAAATGATGGAAGGAAAAGCTTTTCTTGGAAAGCCAAAGCACCAATATCATGCATCCTAAGAAGGAGAACAGGGTTGTCATGCCCATTCACATTAAAAATGGAGATTATTATGAGAATCCAAGTTTGTCTCATTTGATGGATGAACTTTGATTCTATGAAAAATATGAAAAGAAAAGCTCTTCCTGCCAAACTAAAGCATCAGTATCATGTATCCCAACAAGGAGAACATGGTAGTGGTGGCCACACATAAAAAAATGAATATTATTATGAGAATCGATGTTTGTCTTACTTGACAGATAAACTTTGATTAAAAGGAAAATGGTAGAGAAAAAAGCTTTTCCTGCAAAATCAAAGCACCAATATCATGTATTCCAATGAATAGAATGTGATTATAGTGCCCAATCACTAAAAGAATGCAGATTATTATGAGAATCATCATTTGCCTCTATTGATGGAAGAACTTTGATTCTAAGGAAAATAATGGATGAAAAAGCTTTTCTTGGAAAGGTAGAGCACCAATATCATGTATCCCAATGTGGAGAACAGGATTGTCATACCAATTCACATAAGAAATAGAGATTATTATGAGAATCTAGGTTTGTCTCATTTCATGGATGAACTTTGATTTGATTTACTTATGGAAAGAAAAGCTTTTCTTGCCAAACAAATCATCAGTATCAAGTGTCTCAATAAGGAAAACATGATTATAGTGCCCAATCATAAAAGAATGAAGATTATTACGACAACCCAAGTTTGTCGCACTTGATTGATGAACTTTGCTTGTAAGAAAAATGGTGGAGAAAAAGCTTTTCTTGGAAATCAAAGCACCAATACTGTGTATCCCAATTAGGAGAACATTATTGTTGTACCCAATAATAAAATGAATAGAGAATGTTACGAGAATCATCATTTGTCTTAGTTGATGGATAAACTTTGATTCTAAGGAAAATGGTGGAGGAAGAGGTTTTCTTGGAAAGCCAAAGCACCAATATCATGTATCCTAATGAGGACAACATGATTGTAGTGCCGAATCACCAAAAGAATGGAGATTATTACAAGAATCATCATTTGTCTCAATTGATAGATAAACTTTGATTATAAGGAAAATGGTGGAAGGAAAAGCTTTTCTTGAAAAGCCAAAGAGATTATTATGAATCCCAATGAGGAAAACATGATTGTGTTGTCGATTCACATAAAAAATAGAGATTATTATGAGAATCCAAGTTTATCTTATTTCATGGATGAACTTTGATTCTATGGAAATTATGGAAAGAAAAGCTTTTCTTCCCAACCCAAAGCATCAGTACCATGTATCCTATTGATGAATTTTGGTTATAAAGAAAATGGTAGAGGGAAAAACTTTTCTTGGAAAGCCAAAGCACTGATATCATGTATCCCAAAAAGGAGAACATGATTGTCATGCCTTTGCAAAAAAAAAGTAGAGATTATTATGAGAATCCAAGTTTGTCTTATTTGGTGAATGAACTTTGATTCTATGGAAAATATGGAAAGAAAAGCTTTTCTTGCCAAACCAAAGCATTAATATCATGCATCCCAATAAGGAAAACATGATTGTGGTGCCTAATCACAAAAAAATGAATATCATTATGAGAATCCAATTCTATCTCATTTAACGTATGAACTTTAAGGAAAATGGTAGAGGGAAATGCTTTTCTTGGAAAGCCAAAGCACTGAGATAAAGTAACCAAATGAGGAAAACATGATTATGGTGCTGATTCACAAAGAAATGGAATTTATTATGAGAATCCAAGTTTGTCTCATTAGGTGGACGAATTTTGATTCTATGAAACATGTGGAAAGAAAAGCTTTTCATGCCAAACCAAAGCATCAGCATCATGTATCCTAATGAGGAGCACATGATTGTGGTGCACATTCACAAAAGAATGAATATTGTTATAACAATCCAAGTTTGTCTCATTTGACGATTGAACTTTGATTATAAGGAAAATGATGGAGAGAAAAGCTTTTATTGCCAAACTAAATCACCAATATCGTGTACACAAAGAGGAAAACGTGATTATAGTGATCAATAACAAAAAATGGAGATTATTATGAGAATCCAAGTTGTCTCTTTTCATGGATGAACTTTGATTCTAGGGAAAATGTGGAAAGAAAAGCTTTTCTTGCCAAACCAAAGCATCAGTATCATGTATCCCAAGGAGGAGAACATGATTATAGTGCCTAATAATAAGAAAATGAACATTATTACGATAGTCCAAGTTTGTCTCATTTGATGGATGAACTTTGGTTTTAAAGAAAATTATAGAGGGAAAAGCTTTTCTTGCAATGCCGAAGCACCAATATCATGTATCCCAACAAGGAGAACATGACTGTCATGTTGATTCACATAAAAAGTAGAGATTATTATGATAATCCAAGTTTATCTCTTTTGATGAATGAACTTTGATTCTATGGAAAATATGGAAAGAAAAGTTTTCTTGCCAATCCAAAGCATCAATATCACGTATCCCTATGAGGAGAATTGTGTTGCCCAATCACAAAAAAATGAATATTATTATGAGAATCAAAGTTTATCTCATTTGACAGATGAACTTTGGTTATAAGGAAAATGGTGGAGGGAAAAGCTTCTCTTGAAAGCCAAAGCACCAATATGATGTATCCCAATGAGGAAAACATGATTGTGGTGCCGATTCACATAAAAAATGAGTTTATTATGAAAATCCAAGTTTGTCTTATTAGTCGGATGAACTTTGATTCTACGATAAATGTGGAAAGAAAAACTTTTCATGCCAAACCAAAGCATCAATATCATGTATCCCAATGAGGAGCACATGATTGTGGTGCCCAATCACAATAGAATGGATATTATTATGAGAATCCAAGTTTATCTCATTTAACGGATGAACTTTGATTATAAGGAAAATGGTGAAGAGAAGAGCTTTTATTGCCAAAGCAAAGCACCAATATCGTGTACCCAAAGTGAAGAACATGATTGTAGTGTTCAATAATGAAAAAATGGAGATTATTACGGGAACTAAAGTTTGTCTCATTTAAGGGAAAAACTTTGATCCTAGGGAAAATAGTGGAAAGAAAAGCTTTTTTTACCAAACCAAAGCATCAATATCATGTATCTCAATAAGGAGAACATGATGTGGTGCCCAATTGCAAAAAGAATGAAGACTATTATGACAATCCAAGTTTGTCTCGTTTGGCAAAGGATATTTGATTGCAAGGAAAATGGTGACAGAAAGCTTTTTTTGCCCAACCAAAGTACCTATATCGTGTATCGCAATGAGAAGGACATTATTGCAGTGAGAATAAAAAAATTGAGACTATTATGAGAATCCATTTTTGTCTTCTTTGGTGGATAAACTTTGATTCTAAGGAAAATGTGGAAAGAAAAGCTTTTCTTGCCAAACCAAAGCATCAATATCTTATATCTTATTGAGGAGAACATGATATAGTGCCCAATCATAAAAAGAATAAAGATTATTATGGGAATCTATGTTTGTCTTATTTGTCAGATGAACTTTGATTTCAAGGAAAATGGTGGAGATAAAGCTTTTCTTGCCAAACCAAAGCACTAATATCGTGCATCCCAATGAGGAGAACATGATTGTGGTGCAAATTAAGAAAAACAAAGATTATTGCAAGAATCTAAGTTTGTCTCATTTGACGGACGAACTTTAATTCCAGGGAGAATGGTGGAAAAGCTTTTCTTACCAATCCAAAGTATCAATGTCTTGTATCCCAATGAGGAGAACATGATTGTAGCGCCCAATCACAAAATGAATGAAAATTATTACAAAAATCCAAGCTTGCTTTATTTGCTAGATAAACTTTGATTATAAGGAAAATGGCGGAGAGAAAGCTTTTCTTGCCAAACCAAAGCACCAATATTATGCATCTCAATGAGGAGAGCATAATTGTAGTGCGAATTAAAATGATAAAGGCAATTAGAAGAATCCAAGTTTGTCTAACTTGATGGATAAATGTTGATTATAAGGAAAATGGTAGAGAAAAAAGCTTTTCTTGCAGAATTGAAGCACCAACATCGTGTATCCCAATGCATAGAACATGATTGTAGTGCCTAATCACAAAAAGAATAGAGATTATTACGAGAATCACCATTTGTCTTAGTTGATGAATGAACTTTGATCCTAAGGAAAATAGAGGGAAAAGCTTTTCTTGGAAAGCCAAAGCACTAATATCATGTATCCCAATGAGCAAAACATGATTCCTGTGCTGATTCACAAAAAAATAGAAATTATTACTAGAATCCAAGTTTGTTTTATTTGCTAGATGAACTTTGATTCTATGAAAAATGTGGAAAGAAAAGCCTTTCCCGCCAAACCAATGCATCAGTATCATGTGTCCTAATGAGGAGCACATGATTATGGTGCCCAATCATAAAAAAATGAATATTATTACGAGAATCTAAGTTTGTCTTATTTTGATGGATGAACTTTGATTATAAGGAAAATGGTAGAGAGAAGTGTTTTTATTAATAAATCAAAGCACCAATATCGTGTACCCAAAGAGGAAAACGCGATTGTAGTGATCAATAACAAAAAAATGGAGATTACTATAAGAATCCAAGCTTGTCTCGTTTGAGGGACTAACTTTGATTCTAGGGAAAATGTTGGAAAGAAAAGCTTTTCTTGCCAAACCAACGCATCGATGTCATGTATCTTAATTAAGGAACATGATGCAGTGCCCAATCACAAAAAGAATGAAGCTTATTATGAGAATCCAAGATTTTCTCATTTGATGGACAAAATTTGATTGTAAAGAAAATGGCAGAGATAAAGCTTTTCTTCCAAACCAAAGCACCAATATCACACATCGCAATGAGGAGAACATCATTGTAGTGCGAATGAAAAAAACTAGGAAGATTATTATAAGAATCCAAGATTATCTTGTTTGACAAACAAACTTTGATTAAAATGTGGAAAGGAAAGCTTTTCTTGCCAAACCAAAGCATAAGTATCATGTATCCTAATAAGGAGAACATGATAGTCATGCCGATTCATATAAAAAATTAAGATTATTACGACAATCCAAGTTTGTCTTATTTAATAGATGAACTTTGATTCTATGGAAAAAGGTAGAGAGAAATACTTTTATTTCCAACTAAAGCACCAATATCGTGCACCTAAAGAGGAGAATGTGATTGTAGTGATCAATAAAAAAATGGAGATTATTATAAGAATCTAAGTTATCTTGCTTGATGGACGTACTTTGATTGTAAGAAAAATGGCAGAGAGAAAAGCTTTTCTTGCAAAATTAAAGCTCCAATATCATGTATCCCAATAAGTAAAACATGATTGTAGTGCCCATCATAAAAAGAATAGAGATTATTATTGGAATCATCATTTGCCTCAGTTAACGGATGAACTTTGATTCTAAGGAAAATGGTGGAGGAAAAAGCTTTTCTTAGAAAGCCAAAAACCAACATCATGTATCCCAATTAGGATAAAAAGACTGTCTTGCCAATTCATAAGAAAAATAGAGATTATTATGAGAATCTAAGTTTGTCTCATTTGATGGACGAACTTTGATTATATGGAAAATGTGGAAAGAAAAGATTTTCTTGCCGAGCCAAAGTATCAGCATCATATATCTCAATGAAGAGAACTTGATTGTGGTACCCAATCACAAAAAAATCAATATTATTATGAGAATACAAGTTTGTCTCGTTTGACAAATGAACTTTGATTATAAGGAAAATGGTAGAGGGAAAAGCTTTTTTTGGAAAGCCAAAGCATGAATATCATGTATCCCAAAAAGGAAAACATGATTGTCATGCCAATTCATAAAACAATGGAGATTATTATAAGAATCCAAGTTTGTCACATTTGTTGGACAACTTTGATTCTATGGAAAATGTGGAAAGAAAAGCTTTTCTTGCCAGACTCATGTGTCCTAATGAGGAGCACATGGTTATGGTGCCTAATTACAAAAAAAAGAATATTATTACGAGAATCTAAGTTTGTCTTGTTTGATATATGAACTTTGATTGTAAGGAAAATGATGGATAGAAAAGCTTGTATTGCAAAACCAAAGCACCAATATCATGTGCCCAAAGACGAGAATGTGATCGTAGTGATCAAAGATAAAAAAATCGAGATTATTACAAGAATCCAAGTTTGTCTCATTTAAGGGAGAAGCTATGATTCTAGGGAAAATGGTGGAAAAAAAAAACTTTTCTTGCCAAACCAAGGCATCAATATCATGTATATTAATAAGGGGAACATGATGCAGTGCCCAATCACAAAAATAATGAAGATTATTATGAGAATCCAATCTTGTCTCATTTAATGGATGAAATTTGATAGTAAGGAAAATGGTGGAGAGAAAGCTTTTCTTGACAAACCAAAGCACCATATCGTGCATTGCAATAAGTAGAACATGATTGTAATGTGAATTAAAAAAATGGAGATTATTACGAGAATCCAAGATTGTCTTGTATGATGGACAAACTTTTATTCTATGGAAAATGTGGAAAAAAAAGCTTTTCTTGCCAGAACAAAGCATTAGTATTATGTATCCCAATGTGGAAAACATGATTGTGGTGCCTAATCCCAAAAAAATGAATATTATTGTAGGAATCCAAGTCTGTCTCATTTGACTGCTGAACTTTGATTATAAGGAAATGGTAGAGACAAAGCTTTTCTTGCCAAACCAAAGCACCAATATTATGCATCACAATAAGGAAAACATAATTATAATGCCCAATCACAAAAAAGTGAAAATTTTATGAGGATCCTAGTTTGTCTCATTTGGTGGATAAACTCTGATTATAAGGACAATGGTGGTGGGAAAAGCTTTTCTTGGAAAGCCAAAGCACCAGCATCATGTTTCCCAATGAGGAAAACATGAGTGTGCTGCCGATTCACATAAAAAATGAATATTATTATGAGACTCCAAGTTTGTCTTATTTGATTGATGAACTTTGATTCCATAGAAAATGTGTAAAGAAAGCTTTTCTTGCCAAACCAAAGCATCAGTATCATGTATCTCATTGAGGAAAACTTGATTATGGTCCCCAATCATAACAAAATTAATATTATTATGAGAATCCAAGTTTATCTTATTTAACAGATGAGCTTTGGTTATAAGGTGTTGTATATGGCTGATATAATTTTATATACAGTGCATGGGCAATTTTGTAAAATTGTACTAGATAGGGTTAGCATAAATATATGACCCTAAATTAAGTAGTGAATAAAATAATAGTCACCGCTCCTAAAGACGTAGGCATATTGTCGAACCTTGTTAAATCTTTGTGTTGATTTTCTCTTCTCTTTTCTTTGTATTTTCGTGATTCCTTGATTCTTAGATTCAACAACTAGTATCAAAGCTAGGTTAAGATGATGAACTCTATCGAAAAATTTGATGTAGGAAAATTTGACGTAACAGGTAATTTCAGATTATGGCAATAGAGGGTGAAAGACTTGTTAGCGCATCAAGGGATGTTGAAAGCACTGAACGAAAATAAATCGCAGACTGTGGAAGATTTTGAATGGGAGGAATTACAAGCACAAACAGTGAGAACAATTCGGCTATGTTTATTAGATGATGTTTTGTACCACGTTATAGATCTCACATCCCTAGTAGAGGTCTAGAAGAAATTAGAGAGTCAGTATATGTCAAAGTCCTTGACAAACAAATTGTATCTGAAGCAAAAATTATATGGCCTAAAGATGCAGAAAGGTACAAATCTGGCAAAACACATTAATTTCTTCAATCACATTTTAGTGATCTGTTGAGAATTAAAGTTAAGATTGAAAAAGAAGACAAGGCTATGATTTTGCTATGTTCATTGCCTCTTTCATATGAACACCTAGTTACTACACTCACATGGGGAAAAAATACAATCAATGTGGAAGAAATTACTGTATCACCATTAGCCCATAACCAACGCAAGCAGAATTCCACTAATAATACCCAAAACAAAGGGCTATATGTGAAAGGGAACTAAAAATGTGGAACAAGGTTAGAATAAAGATATTATAAGCAAAAAGAACTCCAGGTCAAAATCCAAGGGCAGAAAAATGTTCAGTGTTATAAGTGTCAGTATATGAGACATGTCAAAAGAGACTGTCCAAATAAGAAGAAGCAGAATGATGAAAAGAATTGCAATTTGTTAAAATCTGCTAATATGGTGTAGAATGATGATTCAGATGGCAGTGATGGGGATTTATTGTTAATCTTTTCATGTTAACTCATAGATTCATGGGTTTTAGATATAGGGTGTTCGTTTCACATGACTCCCAACAAGGACTGGTTCGATTCATATAGCTCAAGTAATTTTGGTTTCATTTAGTTAGGTAATGATAAAGCTTGTGCTGTTATTGGAAAGGATAAATCAAAATTAGGATGCATAATGGTGTTGTTAAGAAGTTGTGTGATGTTGACATATGCTAAAATTGAAAAATAATTTAATTTCTTTAGGTGCCTTGCATGCTAACGATTTTGGCTATAAAACTCATGAGGATTGCATCAAGGTAAATAAGGGTGTGTTAATAGTAATGAAAAGGAAGATGACTGTAGGGAACATTTATAGGCTGATAGAAGATACAGTTATAGGTGGAGCTGCTATTGCAGAATCTGATCATCATAGTACAACTCTATGGCACATGATACTAGGTTATCTAAGTGAAAGTAGGATAGCTGAACTTCATAAAAAGGGTTTATTAAAGGGAATTAAATGCTGCAGATTGGATTTTGGTAAGTTCTATGTGCTTAGGAAACAGTTTAGAGTGAAATTCAAGATGGGTAGACACAAAATTAAAGAAATTCTTAATTATGTGCACTTTGATGTATGGGGTCCTATAAGGGAGTTGTCATTAGGTGGTTCACAATATTTTATTACTTTTATTGATGATTTTTCTAGGATGGTCTGGGTATACTTCACAAAATAGAAATCTAAAGTTTTTGCAAAGTTCAAGATATGAAAAGTAGAAGTGGATAACCAAATGGGTACAAAGATCAAGTATTTGAGATCGGACAATGGCACTGAGTACACAGACTCAGTTTTAGAAATTTTTTAAGAAGCGTGGCATTCAGAGGCACTTCACAATCCGTAAAATACGACAGTAGAATGGAATTTTAGAAAGGATGAATAGGTCTTTAGTTGAAAGAGCTAGGTGTTTGAGTTTGAATACAGGACTTCCTAAATGATTTTGGGCAGAAGTAGTAAGTATGGCATGTTATCTCATCAACAGATCACCACGAGCCTCTTTGGGTGGAAAAGTCACAAAGGAAGTGTGGGTAGGTAATGACATTGATCTTTCTAAATTAAGAATTTTTGGTTACCCAGCTTATGTGCATGTTCCTAGTGACGAGAGGTCTAAACTTGATCTGAAGTCAAAGAAATGCATTTTCTTAGGATACATGAAGGGGGTCAAGGGGTACAAGTTCTGGGATCCAGAAGCAAAGAAAGTGGTGATTAGCAAATATGCAATATTTGAGGAAAAATCCATGTTGCAACAGAATAATAGTAAGAATGTGCCAGTTTTAAAAGAGAGTAGTAAAAAAGTAATAGAGGTAGAGCTAAAACAATATGCAAAAGATGTTGAAAAAGTTGGAAGTTCTAGTTCAAGGGATGAGAGATCCTCGTTTGATGGAGAGCAACATCAGAGTATAGCCACAGATAGACCCAGACGCACAGTTAAGCCTCCAACCAAGTATGGTTTTAAAAATTTAACCTCCTTTGCACTTACTATTAGTTGTGAAGATCTTGTCATTTTTTAAGAGGCAATAAATAGTGAGGTTAAAGATAAATGGCTAGGTGCCATGGCAGAAGAAATGGAGGCCTTACACAAGACCAAAACTTGGAAGCTAGTTGAACTTTCTAAGGGAAAACGAGCTATAGGGTGCAAGTGGGTGTACAAAAAGTCAGCAGTATCAAAAAAAAGGGAAAAATTCAAAGCTCGTCTAGTGGCAATAGGATACTCACAGCAGAAAGGAGTTGATTATGATGAGATATTTTCTTCTGTGGTTAGACACACTTCCATCAAGGTGGTGTTGGCATTAGTAGCAAGCTGGACCATGCATTTAGAGCATACAGATGTGAAAATAGCTTTCCTTCATGGTGATTTGGAGGAGCAGATTTACATGGAATAGCCATAGGGGTTTATTCAACCTAGACAAGAGAATTTAGTTTATTGCTTGAAGAAGTCACTTTATAGGTTAAAGCAATATCCACAGCAATGGTACAAATGATTTGATGCCTATATGAACAAAATTGGCAACAGACGATGTGAGTATGATTGCTGCGTTTATGTTAGGACACTTGATGATGGCTCTTTTATTTTCTACTACTATATGGGGATGATATGTTGATTGCTACTAAAAATATGCATGATGTGATTGAGTTGAAAACCTTATTGGGAAAGGAATTTGATATGAAGAATTTAGGTGCTGCCAAGAAGATTCTTAGGATGGAGATCTAGAGGGATAAGAGCTCAAGAAAACTATGGTTATCTCAGCATAACTATGTTGAGAAGGTGTTGAACAGATTTGGTATGAGCAAGGCTAAACCTGTTAGTACTCCATCGGTAAATCATTTCAAAATTTCCCTGGATCAATGCCCCAAGTTAGATAGTGAGATTGAAGGTATGGCTTCAGTTTCTTATGCTAATGCTATCGATTGCCTGATATATCCCATGGTTTGTACAAGACCAGATTTGGCTCATGCTATTAGTTAGGTTAGCAAGTTTATGTCAAAGCCTAGTAATAGTATTAGGAAGCAGTTAAGTGGATTTTTATGTATCTGAGAGGCATTATGGAGTATGGCCTTATGTTTGGCAGTAAAAAGAGTGATCCTTTAGTTGTGGGATATATGGATTTTTACTATGCAAGTAATTTTGATGATAGAAGGCCTAAAACAAGATATGTCTTTACTCTTGCAGTAGTACCAATTTATTGGAAATCAACTATTCAGTCCATTATTGCATTGTCTGCAACTAAAGCAGAGTACATGACAAATGTTGAGGCTACCAAGGAAGCTTTATGGCTTACAGGGCTAGTGAAAAAACTGGGTATTAAGCAAGGAGTTAAATTGCACTATGATAGTCAAAGTGCTATTTACTTGGCAAAGAATTAGGTTTATCATGCTAGAACTAAACATATTGATGTAAGGTTCCACAAGATCAGGGAATTGGTTGGATCTGGTCAGATATTGTTAGAAAAAATTCATACATCTGAGAATGCAGCTGATATGTTTACAAAACCAGTTACTGCAGACAAGTTCAAGTATTGCTTGGACTTGATCAAAGTTTCCAAATTCTAAACAAGCAAGTCACCCAACCTATTAGAAGTATGAAGGGTTCTAGTTTTTAAGCAAGTCACCCAACCTATTAGAAGTATGAGGGGTTCTAGTTCTTAAGCAAGTCACCCAACCTATTAGAAGTATGAGGGGTTCTAGTTCTTACCTTTATCTTTATGGGGTATACTCACCAAGGTGGAGATTGTTGTATATGGCTCATATACATGATTGTGATGCCTAATCATGGATGGAAAATGTGGAAAAAAAAGCTTTTATTACCAAAGAAAGGCATCAGTATCAAGGATCCTAATGAGGAAAACATGATTGTGGTGTCTAATCACAAATGAATGAAGATCATTACAAGAATCCAAGTTTGCCTTACTTGACAGATGAACTTTGATTATAAGGAAAGTGCTCGAGAGAAAAGCTTTTCTTGCAAAATCAAAGCACCAATACCATGTATCCCACTGAGTAGAACATGATTGTAGTGCTTAATCACAAAAAGAATGGAGAATATTAGAAGAATCTTTGTTACTCTTAGTTGACAGATGAACTTTGATTCTAACCAAAATGGTGGAAGGAAAAGTTTTTCTTGGAAAGCTAAAGCACCAATATCATGTATCCCAATGCAAAAAAACATAATTGTGGTGCCAATTCACAAAAAAATAGAGTACGAGAATCTAAGTTTATCTCATTTGATGGACGAGCTTTGATTCTATGGAAAATGTAGAAAGAAAAGCTTTTCTTGCCAAACCAAAGCATCAGTACCATGTATCCCAATAAGGAGAACATGATTGTGATGCCCAATACCAAAAAAATGAATATTATTATGTGAATCAAGTTTGTCTTATTTGACCAATGAAATTTGATTATAAGGAAAATGAAGAAGGGAAAAGCTTTACTTGGAAAGCTAGAGCACCAATATCATGTATCCCAATGAGGAGAAGATGATTGTCATGCTGATTCACATAAAAATGGAGATCATTACGAGAATCCAAGTTTGTCTCATTTGATGGATGAACTTTGATTCTGTAGAAAATGCAGAAAGAAAAGCTTTTCTCACCAAACCAAAGCATCAGTATCAAGTATCTTAATGAAGAAAACATGATTGTGGTGCCCAATCACAAAAGAATGAAGATTATTATGAGAATCCAAGTTTGTCTCACTTGACGAATGAATTTTTATTGTAAGGAAAATGGTGGAGGGTAAAGCTTTTCTTGCCAAACCAAAGCATCGGTACTGTGTACCCAAAGTGGAGAACGTGATTGTAGTTATCAATAATAAGAAAATACAGATTATTATGAGAATCCAAGTTTATCTTATTTGAGGGATGAGCTTTAATTCTAGGGAAAATGGTGGAAAAAAAAAGCTATTCTTGCCAAGGCAAAGCATCAATATCACGTATCTCAATGAGGGGAACATGATGTAGTGCCCAATAGCAAAAAGAACAAAGATTATTATGAGAATCCAAGCTTGTCTCATTTGATGGATGAACTTTAATTGTAAAGAAAATGGCAGAGAGATAGCTTTTCATGCCAAACCAAAGCACCAATATCGTGCATTAAAATGAGGAGAACTTGATTGTAGTACGAATTAAAAAAACATGGGTATTATTCCGAGAATTAAAGATTGTCTTTTTTGTCAGACGAACTTTGATACTATGGAAAATATGGAAAAAATAGCTTTTCTCGCCAAACCAATGCATCAGTATCATGTATCCCAATAAGAAGAACATGATTACGGTGCCCAATCACAAAAAAATGAATATTATTACAAGAATCCAAGTTTGTCTTATTTGATAGATGAACTTTGATTGTAAGGAAAATAATGGAGGGAAAGTTTTTCTTAGAAAGCTAAAGCAGCAATATCATGTATCCTACTAAGGAAAACATGATTGTGGTGCCAATTCATATAAAAAATGGAGTTTATTACAAGAATCCAAGTTTATCTCATTTGATGGACGAACTTTGATTCTATGGAAAATATGGAAGGAAAAGCTTTTCTTGCCAAACCAAAGCATCAGTATCATGAATCCCAATGAGGAGAACATGATTATGGTGCCAAATCACAAAACAATGAATATTGTTACAAGAATCCAAGTTTATCTCATTTGATGGATAAACTTTGATTATAAGGAAAATGGTGGAGAGAAAGTTTTTATTGCCAAAGCAAAGCACCAAAGTTGTATGCCCAATGAGTAGAACATGATTGTAGTGCACAATCACAAAAAAGAATGAAGATTATTACTAGAATTGTCATTAGTCTTAGTTGATGGGTGAACTTTGATTCGAAGGAAAATGGCAGAGCGAAAAGCTTTTCTTTGGAAAGCCAAAGCTCTAATATCATGTCTCCCAATGAGCAGAACATGATTGTCATGCCGATTCACATAAAAAATGGAGATTATTACTAGAATCTAAGTTTGTCTCATTTGATGGATGAACTTTGATATTATGAAAAAAGTGGAAAGAAAAGCTTTTCTTGCCAAACCAAAGCTTCAGTATCAAGTGTCCCAATAAGGAAAAAATGATTATGGTTCCCAATCACAAAAGAATGAAGATTATTATAAGAATCCAAGTTTGTCTCCCTTGACGGATGACCTTTGATTATAAGTTAAATGGTAGAGAGAAAAGCTTTTCTTACAAAATCAAAGCACCACTATCATGGATCCCAATGAGTAGAACATGATTATAGTGCCCAATCACAAAAGGGATGGAGATTCTTACGAGAATTGTCATTTGTTTCAATTAACGAATGAATTTTGATTCTAAGAAAAATGGTGGGGTGAAAAGCTTTTCTTAGAAAGCCAAAGCACCAATATCATGTATCCCAATGAAAAAAATCATGATTATGGTGCCGATTCACAAAAAAAATTGAGATTATTAAAAGAATCAAAGTTTGTCTTATTTGACGAACGAACTTTGATTCTATGGAAAATGTAGCAAGAAAAACTTTTCTAGCCAATCTAAAGCATCAATATCATGTATCCAAGGAGGAGAACATGGTTGTGGTGCCCAGTACCAAGAAAATGAATATTATTACGAGATTCCAAGTTTGGCTCATTTGACGGATGAAGTTCGATTATAAGGAAAATGGTAGAGGGAAAAGCTTTTCTTGAAAAGCCAAGGCACTAATATCATGTATCCCAATGAGGAGAACATGATTGTCATGCCGATCCACATAAAAAATGGAAATTATTACGAGAATCCAAGTTTGACTTATTTGATGGATGAACTTTGATTCTATGGAAATTATAGAAAGAAAAGCTTTTCTTGCCAAACCAAAGCATCAGTGTCAAGTATCCCAATGACGAAAACATGATTGTGGTGCCCAATCACAAAAGAATGAAGATTATTACGAGAATCCAAGTTTGTCTCACTTGACGGATGAACTTTGATTATAAGGAAAATGGTGGAGAGAAAAGCTTCTCTTGACAAACCAACGCACCAATATCGTGTACCCAAAGAGGAGAATGTGATTGTAGTGATCAATAATAAAAAAATAGAGATTATTATAGGAATGCAAGTTTGTCTCGATTAAAGGATGAGCTTTGATTCTAGGGAAAATGGTGGAAAGAAAGCTTTTCTTGCCAAACCTAAGCATCAATATCATGTATCTCAGTGAGGGGAACATTATGTAGTGCCCAATCGCAAAAGAATGAAGATTATTATGAGAATCCAAGCTTGTCTTATTTAATATACGAGCTTTAATTGGAAGGAAAATGGTAGGGAGAAAGCTGTTCATTCCAAACCAAAGAACCAATATCATTTAGTGCAATGAGGAGAAATTGATTGTAGTGTGAATTAAAAAAATAGAGATTATTACGAGAATCCAAGTTTACCTCATTTGTCAGATGAACTTTTATTCTTTCAAAAATATGGGAAAAAAAGTTTTTCCTGCCAAGCCAAAGCATCAGTATCATGTATCCTAATGAGGAGAACATGATTGTGCTACCTAATCACAAAAAAATAAATATTATTATGAGAATCCAAGTTTGTCTCATTTGACGGATGAATATTGATTATAAGGAAAATAGTGAAGGGAAAAGCTTTTCTTGGAAAGCCAAAGCACCAATATCATGTATCCAAGTGAAGAAAACATGATTGTGGTGCTGATTCACATAAAAAAAAAAGAGATTATTACAAGAATCCAAGTTTATCTCATTTGATGGATAAACTTTGATTCTATGAAAAATGTGGAAAGAAAATCTTTTCTTGTCAAACCAAAGCTTCAGTATCAAGTATCCTAATTAGGAAAACATGATTATCATGCCCAATCACAAAAGAATGAGGATTATTATGAGAATCCAAGTTGGTCTCACCTGACAAATGAACTTTGATTGTAAGCACAATGGTAGAGAAAAAAGCTTTTCTTGCAAAACAAAAGCACCAATATCGTGAATTCCAATGAGTAAAGCATGATTGTAGTGCCCAATCGCAAAAAGAATGGAGATTCTTATGAGAATCATTATTTAACTTAGTTGATGAATGAACTTTGATTCTAAGGAAAATGGTGGTGGGAAAAGCTTTTCTTGGAATGCCAAAGTGCCAATATCATGTATTCCAATGAGAAAAACATGATTGTGGTGCTGAGTCACAAAAAAAATAGAGATTATTACAAGAATCTAAGTTTATCTCATTTGACAAATGAACTTTGGCTCTATGGAAAATATGGAAAGAAAAGCTTTTCTTGCCAAACCAAAGCATCAATATCATGTATCCCAATGAGGAGAACATGATTATGGTGCCCAATGCCAAAAAAATGAATATTATTACAAGATTCCAAGTTTGTCTCATTTGATGGATGAAGTTTGATTATAAGGAAGATGGTGGAGGGAAAAGCTTTTCTTGGAAAGCTTAAGCACCAATATCATGTATCCCAATGGAGAGAAAATGATTGTAATGCCGATTCACATAAAAAGTGGAAATTGTTACAAGAATCCAAGTTTGCCTAATTTGATGGACGAACTTTGATTTTATGGAAATCATGGAAAGAAATGCTTTTCTTGCCAAACCAAAGCATAGTATCAAGTATCCTAATGAGGAAAACATGATTGCGGTGCCCAATCACAAAATAGTGAAGATCATTACGAGAGTCAAGTTTGTCTCACTTGACGGATGAACTTTGATTATAAAAAAAATGGTGGAGAGAAAATTTTTCTTGTCAAACCAAAGCACCAATATTGGGTACCCAAAGAAAAGAATATGATTGCAGTGATCAATAATAAAAAAAGGGAGATTATTACAAGAATCCAAGCTTGTCTCATTTGAGGGACGAGCTTTGATTGTAGGGAAAATAGTGGAAAGAACAAACTTTTCCTACCAAATATTATGTATCTCAATAAGGGGAACATTATGTAGTGCCCAATTGTAAAAAGAATGAAAATTATTATGAGAATCCAAGCTTGTCTCATTTGATGGACAAATTTTGATTGTAAGGAAAATGGTAGAAAGAAAGCTTTTCATGCCAAACCAAAGTGCCGATGTCATGCATCGTAATGAGGAAAACTTGATTGTAGTGCGAATTAAAAAACTTGGAGATTATTACGAGAATCCGAGATTGTCTTGCTTGTCGAACGAACTTTGATTCTATGGAAAATGTGGAAAACAAACTTTTCTTGCCAAACCAAAGCATCAGTATCATGTATCCCAATGAGGATAACATGATTGTGGTGCCGAATATAAAAAAATGAATATTATTATGAGAATCCAAGTTTGTCTTATTTTATGGATGAACTTTCATTATAAAGAAATGGTGGAGGGAACAGCTTTTCCTGGAAAGCCAAAGCACCAATATCATTTATCCTAATAAGGAGAACATGATTGTCATGCTGATTCACATAAAAAATGGAGATTATGATGAGAATCCAAGTTTATCTCATTTGATGGATGAACTTTGATTCTATGGAAATTACGAAAAGAAAAGCTGTTCTTGCCAAACCAAAGCATCAGTATCAAGTATCCTAATGACGAAAACATGATTCTGATGCCCAATCGCTAAAGAATGAGATTATTAGAAGAATCCAAGTCTATCTCACTTGAAGGAGGAACTTTGACTATAAGGAAAATAGTGGAGAGAAAAGCTTTTCCTGCCAAACCAAAACACCAATATCGTGTACCCAAAAAGGAGAATGTGATTGTGTACCCAAGTGATTGTAGTCTATCTCATAATAATCTTTATTTTTTTTGTTATTGATCACTACAATCATGTTCTCCTCTTTGGGTACACGATATTGGTGTTTTGATTTGGCAAGAAAAGCTTTTCTCTCCACTATTTTCCTTATAATCAAAGTTCCTCCTTCAAGTGAGATAACTTAGATTCTTCTAATAATCTCATTCTTTAGCGATTGGGCATCACAATCATGTTTTTGTCATTGGGATACTTGATACTGACGCTTTGGTTTGGCAAGAACAGCTTTTCTTTCTGTAATTTCCATAGAATCAAAGTTCTTCCATTAAATGAGATAAACTTGGATTCTCATAATAATATCCATTTTTTATGTGAATCGGCATGACAATCATGTTCTCCTTATTAGGACAAATGATATTGGTGCTCTGGCTTTCCAGGAAAGGCTTTTCCCTCCACCATTTCTTTGTAATGAAAGTTCATCTGTCAAATAAGACAAACTTGGATTCTCATAATAATATTCATTTTTTTATATTTGGCACCACAATCATGTTATCCTCATTAGGATACATGATACTGATGCTTTGGTTTGGCAAGAAAAGTTTGTTTTCCACATTTTCCATAGAATCAAAGTTCGTCCGACAAGCAAGACAATCTCAGATTCTCATAATAATCTCCAAGTTTTTTAATTCGCACTACAATCAAGTTTTCCTCATTGCGATGCATGATATTGGCACTTTGGTTTGGCATGAAAAGCTTTCTTTCTACCATTTTCCTTAATCAAAGTTTGTCCATCAAATGAGACAAGCTTGGATTCTCATAATAATTTTCATTCTTTTTGCAATTGGGCACTACATAATGTTCCCCTCATTGAGATACATAATATTTGGCAGGAAAAGTTTTTCTTTCCACTATTTTCCCTATAATCAAAGCTCGTCCCTCAAATGAGACAAGCTTGGATTCTCGTAATAATCTCTTTTTTTTATTATTGATCACTGCAATCATATTCTCTTCTTTGGGTACCCGATATTGGTGCTTTGGTTTGACAAGAAAAGTTTCTCTCCACCATTTTCCTTATAATCAAAGTTCATCTGCCAAGTGAGATAAACTTGACTCTAGTAATGATCTTCACTATTTTGTGATTGGGCACCGCAATCATGTTTTCCTCATTGGGATACTTGATACTATGCTTTGGTTTGGCAAGAAAACCATTTCTTTCCATGATTTTCATAAAATCAAAGTTCGTCCATCAAATTAGACAACTTGGATTCTTGTAATAATCTCCACTTTTTACGTGAATCGACATGACAATCATGTTCTCTTCATTGGGATACATGATATTGGTGCTTAAGCTTTCCAAGAAAAGCTTTTCCCTCCACCATTTTCCTTGTAGTTGAACTTCATCCATCAAAATGAGACAAACTTGGAATCTTGTAATAATATTCATTTTTTTGGTATTGGGCACCATAATCATGTTCTCCTCATTGGTATACATGATATTGATGCTTTGGTTTGGCAAGAAAAGCTTTTCTTTCCATATTTTCCATAGAGCCAAAGTTCGTTTGTCAAATGAGATAAACTTAGATGCTTATAATAATCTCCATTTTTTTGTGACTCGGCACCACAATTATGTTTTTCTCATTGGAATACATGATATTGGCACTTTGGCTTTCCAAGAAAAGCTTTTCCCTCCACCATTTTCCTTAGAATCAAAGTTCGTTCATCAATTGAGTTAAACAATGATTCTCATAAGAATCTCCATTCTTTTTGCGATTGGGCACTACAATCATGCTTTACTCATTGGAATTCACGATATTGGTGCTTTCGTTTTGCAAGAAAAGCTTTTTTCTCCACCATTGTGCTTACAATCAAAGTTCATTCGTCAGGTGAGACTAACTTGGATTCTCATAATAATCCTCATTCTTTTGTGATTGGGCACGCTAATCATGTTTTCCTAATTGGGATACTTGATACTAAAGCTTTGGTTTGGCAAGAAAAGATTTTCTTTCCACATTTTCCATAGAATCAAAGTTTGTCCATCAAATGAGATAAACTTGGATTCTTGTAATAATCTCCTTTTTTTATGTGAATCAGCACCACAATCATGTTTTCTTCATTTGGATACATGATATTGGTGCTTTGGCTTTCTAAGAAAAGCTTTTCCCTCCACCATTTTCCTTATAATCAAAGTTCATCCATCAAATGAGATAAACTTGGATTCTTGTAATAATATTCATTTTTTTGTGATTGGACAGCACAATCATGTTCTCCTCATTAGGATACATGATACTGATGCTTTGGTTTGGCAGGAAAAGCTTTTTTTCCCACATTTTTGAAAGAATAAAAGTTCGCCCGACAAATAAGATAAACTTAGATTCTCATAATAATCTCTATTTATTTTTAATTCACACTATAGTCAATTTCTCCTCATTGCACTAAATGATATTGGTTCTTTGGTTTGCAATGAACAACTTTCTCCCTACTATTTTCCTTACAACTAAAGCTCATCTATCAAATGAGACAAGCTTGGATTCTCATAATAATCTTCATTCTTTTTGCGATTGGGCACTACATAATGTTTCCCTCATTGAGATACATGATATTGATGCTCAGGTTTGGCAAGAAAAGCTTTTTTTCTACCATTTTCCCTAGAATCAAAGCTCATCCTTTAATCAAGACAAACTTGGATTCCTATAATAATCTCGATTTTTTTATTATTGATCACTACAATCACATTCTCCTCTTTGGGTACACGATATTGGTTCTTTGGTTTGGCAAGAAAAGCTTTTCTCTCCACCATTTTCCTTATAATCAAAGTTCATCTGTCAAGTGAGACAAACTTGGATTCTTGTAATAATCTTCATTCTTTTGTGATTGGGCACCACAATAATGTTTTCGTCATTGGGATACTTGACATTGATGCTTTGGTTTGGCAAGAAAAGCTTTTTTTTCTATAATTTCCATAGAATCAAAGTTCATCCATCAAATGAGTCAAACTTGGATTCTCGTAATAATCTCCATTTTTTATGTGGATCGGCATGACAATCATGTTTTCCTCATTGGGATACATGATATTAGTGCCTTGGCTTTCTAAGAAAAGCTTTTCCCTCCACCATTTTTCTTATAATCGAACTTCATCCGTCAAATGAGATAAACTTAGAATATTGTAATAATATTCATTTTCTTGGTACTGGGCACCACAATCGTGTTCTCCTCCTTGGGATACATGATATTGATGCTTTAGATTGGCTAGAAAAGTTTTTCTTGCCACATTTTCCATAGAATCAAAGTTCGTTCGTCAAATGAGACAAACTTGGATTCTTCTAATAATCTCTATTTTTTTTGTGAATCGGCACCACAATCATGATTTTTTTCATTGGAATACATGATATTAGTGCTTTGGCTTTCCAAGAAAAGCTTTTCACTCCACCATTTTCCTTAGAATCAAAATTCATTCGTCAATTGAAACAAATGACGATTCTCGTAAGAATCTCCATTCCTTTTATGATTGGGCGCTATAATCATGTTCTACTCATTGGGATCCACGATATTGGTGCTTTGATTTTGTAAGAAAAGCTTTTCTCTCCACCATTTTCTGTATAATCAAAGGTCATCCGTCAAGTGAGGCAAACTTGGATTCTTATAATAATCTTCATTCTTTTGTGATTGGGTACGACAATCATTTTTTCCTTATTGGGATACTTAATACTTAAGCTTTGGTTTAGCAAGAAAAGCTTTTCTTTCCACCTTTTTCATAAAATCAAAGTTCATCCATCAAATGAGACAAACTTGGATTCTGGTAATAATCTCCATTTTTTATGTGAATCGGCATGACAATCATGTTTTGCTCATTGGGATACATGATATTCGCTCTGCCATTTTCCTTCGAATCAAAGTTCACCCATCAACTGAGACAAATGACAATTCTAGTAATAATCTCCATTCTTTTTGTGATTGTGCAGTACAATCATGTTCTACTCATTGGGTATACGACTTTGGTGCTTTGGTTTGGCAATAAAACTTTTCTCTCCACCATTTTCCTTATAATCAAAGTTTATCCATCAAATGAGACAAACTTGGATTCTTGTAACAATATTCATTGTTTTGTGATTTGGCACCATAATCATGTTTTCCTCATTGGGATACATGATACCGATGCTTTGGTTTGGCAAGAAAAGCTTTTACTTCCACATTTTCCATAGAATCAAAGTTCGTCCATCAAATGAGATAAACTTGGATTCTTGTAACATTTTTTATATGAATTGGCACCACCATCATGTTTTCCTCAATGGGATACATGATATTGGTGCTTTAGCTTTCCATGAAAAACTTTTCCCTCCATTAGTTTCCTTATAATCAAAGTTCATCCATCAAATAAGACAAACTTGGATTCTCGCAGTAATATTCATTTTTTTGTGATTGGGCACCATAATCATGTTCTCATCATTGGGATACATGATACTGATGCATTGGTTTGGCGAGAAAAGCTATTTTTTTCCATATTTTCCATAGAATCAAAGTTCATCTGACAAAAAAGACAATCTATGATTCTCGAAATAATGCCCATGTTTTTTAATTCGTACTACAATCAAGTTCTCCTCATTATAATGCATGATATTGGTGCTTTGGTTTGGCATGAAAAGCTATCTCTCTGCCATTTTTCTTACAATCAAAGTTTGTCCATCAAATGAGACAAGCTTGGATTCTCATAATAATCTTCATTCTTTTTGCTATTGGGCACTACATCATGTTCCCCTCATTGAGATACATGATATTGATGCTTTGGCTTGGCAAGAATAGTTTTTTTTTCCACCATTTTCCCTAGAATTAAAGCTCATCCCCCAAACAAGATAAACTCCGATTCTCATAATAATCTATATTTTTTTATTATTGAGAACTACAATCACGTTTTCCTCTTTGGGTACACAGTATCGATGCTTTGGTTTGGCAAGAAAAGCTTTACCTTTCACCATTTTCCTTATAATCAAAATTCATTCGTCAAGTGAGACAAACTTGGATTCTCATAATAATCTTCATTCTTTTGTGATTGGGCACCACAATCATGTTTTCTTCATTAGGATACTTGATACTGATGCTTTGGTTTGGCAAGAAAAGCTTTACTTTCCAAATTTTCTACAGAATCAAAGTTCATCCATCAAATGAGACAAACTTGGATTCTTGTAATAATCTCCATTTTTATGTGAATCAGCATGACAACATCTTCTCCTTATTGGGATACATGATATTGGTGCTCTAGCTTTCGAAGTAAAGCTTTTCCCTTCTCCATTTTCCTTATAATCAAAGTTCATTGATCAAATAAGACAAACTTGGATTCACATAATAATATTCATTTTTTTGGTATTGGGCATCACAATCATGTTCTCCTTATTGGGATACATGGTACTAATGCTTTGGTTTGGCAAGAAAAGCTTTTCTTTCTACATTTTCCATAGAATCAAAGCTCCTCTATCAAACGAGATAAACTTAGATTCTCGTACTCCATTTTCTTGTGAATTGGCACCACAATTATGTTTTTTGCATTAGGATACATGCTATTGGTGCTTTGGCTTTCCAAGAAAAACTTTTCCTTCCACCATTTTCGTTAGAATCAAAGTTCGTCTATCAACTAAGACTAACAAAGATTCTCATAATATTCTCCATTCTTTTTGTGATTGAGCACTACAATCATGTTCTACTTAGTGGGATACATGATATTGGTACTTTGATTTTGCAAGAAAAGCTTTTCTCTCTAGCACTTTCCTTATAATCAAAGTTCATCCGTCAAGTGAGACAGACTTGGATTCTTGTAATAATCTTCATTCTTTTGTGATTAGGCATCACAATCATGTTTTCCTCATTAGGATCCTTGATATCGATGCCTTGGTTTGGCAATAAAAGTTTTTCTTTCCACATTTTCCATCCATGATTGGGCATCACAATCATGTATATGAGCCATATACAACAATGTCCACCTTGATGAGTATACCCCATAAAGATAAAAGGTACGAACTAGAACCCCTCATACTTTTGATAGGTTGGGTGACTTGCTTGTTTAGAATTTGGAAACATTGATCAAGTCCAAGCAATACTTGAACTTGTCTGTAATAACTAGTTTTGTAAACATATCACTGCATTCTTAGATGTATGAATTTTTTCTAATAATATCTGACTAGATCCAACCAATTCCCTGATCTTGTAGAACCTTACATCAATATGTTTGGTTCTAGCATGATAGACCTAATTCTTTGCCAAGTAAATAGCACTTTGACTATCATAGTGTAATTTAACTCATTACTTAATACCCAGTTCTTTCACTAGCCCTGTAAGCCATAAAGCTTTCTTGGTAGCCTCAACAATTGCCATATATTTTGCTTCAGTTGTAGAAAATGCAATAATGGACTGAATAGTTGATTTCCAACAAATTAGTCCTCTTGCAAGAGTAAAGATATATCTTGTTGTAGGCCTTTTATCATCGAAATTACTTGCATAGTAAGAATCCATATATCCCACAACTAAAAGATCATTCTTTTTATTGCCAAACATAAGGCCATACTCCATAATGCCTCTCAGATACCTAAAAATCCACTTAACTGCTTCCCAATACTATTACTAGGCTTTGACATGAACTTGCTAACCTGACTAACAGCATGAGCCAAATCTGGTCTCGTACAAACCATGGCATATATCAGGCAACCAATAGCATTAGCATAAGGAACTGAAGCCATACTTTCAATCTCACTATCTGACTTAGGCCATTGATCCAAGGAAAGTTTAAAATGATTTGCCAACGGAGTACTGATAGGTTTAGCCTTACTCATACCAAATCTGTTCAACACCTTCTTAACATTGTTATGCTGAGATAACCATAATTTTCTTGAGCTCCTATCCCATTAGATTTCCATCCCAAGAATCTTCTTGGCAGCACCTAAATCCTTCATATCAAATTCCTTTCCCAATAAGGTTTTCAACTTAATCACATCATGCATAATCTTACGTAGCAATCAACATATCATCCACATATAGTAGCAAAAAAATAAAAGAGCCATCATCAAGTGTCCTAACATAAACGCAGCAATTATACTCACATCGTTTGTTGCCAATTTTGTTCATGTAGGCATCAAATCATTTGTACCATTACCATGGAGATTGCTTCAACCTATAAAGTGATTTCTTCAAGCAATAAACTAAATTCTCTTGTCCAGGTTGAATAAACCCCTGTGGCTGCTCCATGTAAATCTGCTCCTCCAAATAGCCATGAAGGAAAGCTATTTTCACATCCATATGCTCTAAATGCATGTCCCAGCTTCCTACTAATGCCAACACCACCCTGATGGAAGTTTGTCTAACCACAGAAAAAAATATCTCATCATAATCAACTCCTTTCTGCTGTGAGTATCCTATTGCCACTAGATGAGCTTTGAATTTTTCCTTTTTTTTTATACTGCTGACTTTTTCTTGTACACCCACTTACACCTTATAGCTCGTTTTCTCTTAGAAAGTTTAACTAGCTCTCAAGTTTTGGTCTTGTGTGAGGCCTCCATTTCTTCTGCCATGGCACCTAGCCATTTATCTTTAACCTCACTATTTATTACCTCTTGAAAAGTAACAGGATCTCCACCACTAATAGTAAGTGCAAAGAAGGCTAAATTTTTAAAACCATACTTGGTTGGAGGCTTAACTATGCGTTGGGTCTATCTGTGGCTATACTTTGATGTTACTCTCCATCGAACAAGGATCTTTCATCCCTTGAACTAGAACTTCCAACTTTTTCAACATCTTTTGCATGTTGTTCTAGCTCTACCTCTATCATTTTTTTACTGCTCTCTTTTGAAACTGGTATATTCTCATTATTGTTCTGTTGCAACATGGATTTTTCATCAAATACTACATCTCTGCTAATCACCACTTTCTTTGCTTCTGGATCCTAAAACTTGTACCCCTTGACCCCTTTCATGTATCCTAAGAAAATGCATTTCTTTGACTTCAGATCAAGTTTAGATATCTCGTCACTAGGAACATGCACATAAGCTGGGTAACCAAAAATTCTTAATTTAGAAAGATCAACGTCATTACCTGCCCACACTTCTTCTATGACTTTTCCACCCAAAGAGGCTCGTGGTGATCTGTTGATGAGATAACATGCCATACTCACTACTTTTGCCCGAAAACATTTAGGAAGTCCTGCATTCAAACTTAAACACCTAGCTCTTTTAGCTAAAGACCTATTCATCCTTTCTAAAATTCCATTTTGCTATGGTGTTTTGCAGACTGTGAAGTGCCTCTAAATGCCATGCTTCTCAAAAAATTTCTGAAACTGAGTCCGTGTACTCAGTGCCATTGTCCAATCTCAAATACTTGATCTTTCTGCCCATCTAGTTCTCCACCTCTATTTTCCATATCTTGAACTTGGAAAAAACTTTAGATTTCTATTTTATGAAGTATACCCAGACCTTCCTAGAAAAATCGTCAATAAAAGTAACAAAATATTGTGAACCACCCAATGACAACTCCCTTGTAGGACCCCATACATCAAAGTGCACATAATTAAGAATTTTTTTAGTTTTGTGTCTACCCATCTTAAATTTCACTCTGGACTATTTCCTAAGCACATAGAACTTACCAAAATCCAATCTGTATCATTTAATTCCCTTTAATAAACCCCTTTTATGAAGTTTAGCTATCCTACTTTCACCAAGATAACCCAGTCTCATGTGCCACAAAGCTGTACTATGATGATCAGATTCTACAACAGCAGCTCCACCTACAACTGTATCTCTTATCAGCCTATAAATGTTCCCTACAGTCATCTTCCCTTTCATTACTATTAACACACCCTTATTTACCTTGATGCAATCCTTATGAGTTTTATAGCCAAAATCGTTAGCATGCAAGGCACCCAAAGAAATCAAATTCTTTTTCAATTCTGGTACATGTCAACATCACACAACTTCCTAACAACACTATTATGCATCCTAACTTTGATTTATCCTTTTCAAATAATAGCACAAGCTTTATCATTACCCAAATAGATGAAATCAAAATTACTTGAGCTATACAAATCGAACCAGTCCTTATTGAGAGTCATATGAAACGAACACCCTATATCCAGAATCCATGAATCTGTGAGTTGACATGAAAAGATTGACAACAAATCCCCATCACTGCCATCTAAATCATCATTCTACATCACATTAGCAGATTTTGACAAATCATCATTTTTTTCATCATTCTGCTTCTTCTTATTTGGACAGTCTTTTCTGACATGTCTCATCTGCTGACATTTATAACACTGAACATTTTTTCTACCCTTGGATTTTGACCTGGAGTTTTTTTTGCTAACAATATCTTTACTCTAACCTTGTTCCACAATTTTGGTTCCCTTTCACATATAGCCTTTTGTTTTGGGTTTTATTAGTGGAATTTTGCTTGCGTTGGTTATGGGCTGATAGTGTTGCAGTAATCTCTTCCACACTGATTGTATTCTTTCCCCATGTGAGTGTAGTAACCAGGTGTTCATATGAAAGAGGCAACGAACATAGTAAAATCATAGCCTTGTCTTCTTTTTCAATCTTAACTTCAATTCTCAACAGATCATTAAAATGTGATTGAAGAAATTAATGTGTTTTGCCAGATCTGTACCTTCCTGTATCTTTAGGCCATATAATTTTTGCTTCAGATACAATTTGTTTGTCAAGGACTTTGACATATACTGACTCTCTAATTTCTTCCAGACCTCTACTAGGGACGTGAGATCTATAACGTGGTACAAAACATCATCTAACAAACATAGCCGAATTGTTCCCGCTGTTTGTGCTTGTAATTCCTCCCATTCAAAATCTTCCACAGTCTACGATTTATTTTCGTTCAGTGCTTTCAACATCCCTTGATGCAGCAACAAGTCTTTCACCTTCCATTGCCATAATCCGAAATTGCCTATTACGTCAAATTTCCCAGATCAAATTTTACGATAGAGTTCATCATCCTAACCCAGCTTTGATACCAGTTATTGAATCTAAGAATCAAGGAATCATGAAAACACAAAGAAAAGAGAAGAGTATATCAACACAGAGATTTAACGAGGTTCGATAATATGCCTACGTCCTCAGAAGCGATGACTATTGTTTTATTCACTACTTAATTTAGGGTTACATCAACCATATATTTACGCTAACCCTATCTAGTACAATTTTACAAAATTACCCATGCACTGTATATAAAATTATATGAGCCATATATAACACCTTATAACCAAAGCTCATCTGTTAAATGAGAAAAACTTGGATTCTCATAATAATATTAATTTTGTTACGATTGGGGACCACAATCAAGTTTTCCTCAATGAGATACATGATACTGATGCTTTGGCTTGGCAAGAAAAGCTTTCTTTACACATTTTCTATAGAATCAAAGTTCGTCAATAAAATGAGACAAACTTGGATTCTCATAATAATATTCATTTTTATGTGAATCGGCATCACACTCATGTTTTCCAAATTAGGAAACATGATGTTGGTGCTTTGGCTTTCCAAGAAAAGCTTTTCCCACCACCATTTTCCTTATAATCAGAGTTCATCTGCCAAATGAGACAAACTAGGATCCTCATAAAATTTTCACTTTTTTGTCATTGGGCACTATAATTATGTTTTCCTCATTGTGATGCATGATATTGGTGCTTTGGTTTTGAAAGAAAAGCTTTGTCTCTGCCATTTCCTTATAATCAAAGTTCATCAGTCAAATGAGACAGACTTGGATTCCTATAATAATATTCATTTTTTCGGGATTGGGCACCACAATCATATTTTCCACATTGGAATACATAATACTGATGCTTTGTTCTGGCAAGAAAAGCTTTTCTTTCCACATTTTCCATAGAATAAAAGTTTGTCCGTCATACAAGACAATCTTGGATTCTCATAATAATCTCTATTTTTTTTATTCACATTGCAATTATGTTCTACTTATTGCAATGCATGATATGGTGCTTTGGTTTGTCAAGAAAAGCTTTCTCTCCACTGTTTTCATTATTATCAAATTTCATCCGTTAAATGAGACAAGATTGGATTCTCTTAATAATCTTCATTCTTTTTGTGATTGGGTACTGCATCATGTTCCCTTTATTAAGATACATGATATTGATGCTTTGGTTTGGCAAGAAAAGTTTTTCTTTCCACCATTTTCCCTAGAATCATAGCTTCTTCCTTAAATGAGACAAACTTGGATTCTTATAATAATCTCGATTTTTTTTATCTTTGATCACTACGATCACTTTCTCCTCTTTAGGCACATGATATTGGTGCTTTGGTTTTACAATACAAGCTTTTCTGTCCATCATTTTCCTGATAATCAAAGTTCATATGTCAAACAAGACAAACTTGGATTCTCATAATAATATTCTTTTTTTTTGTAATTGGGCACCACAACCATGTGCTCTCATTGGGATACATGAGTCTGGCAAAAAAAGCTTTTCTTTCCACATTTTCCATAGAATCAAAGTTGTCCAACAAATGTGACAAACTTGGATTCGTATAATAATCTTCATTATTTTTTGAATTGGCATGACAATCATGTTTTCCTTTTTGGGATACATGATATTCGTGCTTTGGCTTTCCAAAAAAAGCTTTTCCCTCCACCATTTTTCTTATAATCAAAGTTCATTTTTCAAACGAGATAAACTTGTATTCTCATAATAATATTGATTTTTTTGTGATTGGGTACCACAATCAAGTTCTCTTCATTGAGATACATGATACTGATACTTTGGTTCGGCAAGAAAAGCTTTTCTTTTCACATTTTCCATATAATCAAAGTTCGTCCATCAAATAAGACAAACTTGGATTCTCGTAATAATCTTCATTTTTCTTGTGAATCAGCAAGACAGTCTTTTTATCCTAATTGGGATACATGATATTGGTGCTTTGGCTTTCTAAGAAAAGCTTTTCCCTCTACCATTTTCCTTAGAATCAAAGTTCATCCGTCAACTAAGGCAAATGTTGATTCCAATAATAATCTCTATTCTTTTTGTGATGGGCACTACAATCATGTTCTACTCATTGGGATACATGATATTGGAGCTTTAATTTTGCAAGAAAAGCTTTTCTCTCCACCATTTTCCTTACAATCAAAGCACGTTCGTCAAGTAAGATAACCTTGGATTCTTATAATAATCTCCATTTTTTTTATCACTACAATCACGTTCTCCTCTCTGGGTGCACGATATTGGTGCTTTAGTTTGGCAATAAAAGCATTTCTCTCCACCTTTTTTCATAGAATCAAAGTTCGTCCATTAAATGAGACAAACTTGGATTCTCATAATAATCTTAATTTTTTATATGAATCGGCATGACTATCATGTTCTTCTTATTGGGATACATGATACATATGCTTTGGTTTGGCAAGAAAAGCTTTCCTTTCCACATTTTAATCAAAGTTTGTTTGTCAAACAAGATAATCTTGGATTCTCATAATAATCTCCCTAGTTTTTTTCATTCGCTCGATAATGATGTTCTCCTCATTGCAATGCGTGATATTGGTGTTTTGGTTTGGCAGGAAAAGCTTTCTCTTCACCATTTTCTTTACAATCAAATTTCGTCCGTCAAATGAGACAAGCTTGGATTCTTATAATAAGCTTCATTCTTTTTGCGATTGGGCACTGCATCATGTTCCCCTTATTGAGATACATGATATCGATGCTTTGGTTTGGCAAGAAAAAATTTTCTTTCCACCATTTTCCCTAGAATCAAAGTTAGTCCCTCAAACGAGACAAGCTTGGATTCTTATAGTAATCTCCATTTTTTTGTTATTGATCACTACAATTGTGTTCTCCTTTTTGGGTACACGATATTGGTGCTTTGGTTTGTTAATAAAAACATTTCTCTCTACCATTTTCCTTATAATCAAAGTTCATCCTTCAAAATAAGATAAACTTAGATTCTCGTAATAATATTCATTTTTTTATGATTGGGCACCAAAATCATGTGCTCCTTATTGGGACACATGATACTGATGCATTGTTTTGGTGGGAAAAGCTTTTCTTTCCACATTTTTTGCAAAATCAAAGTTCATCCAGCAAATAAGATAAACATGAATTCTAGTAATAATCTCCATTTTTTTGTGAATCAGCACAATAATCATGTTCTGCTCATTAGGATACATGATATTAGTGCTTTGGCTTTCCAAGAAAAGCTTTTCCCTCTATTTTCTTTAGGATCAAAGTTCATCCATCAACTAAGATAAATGGTGATTCTCGTAATAATCTCCATTCTTTTTGTGATTAGGCGCTACAATCATGTTCTATGCATTGGGATACACGATGTTGGTGCTTCGATTCTGCAAGAAAAGCTTTTCTCTCTGCCATTTTCCTTATAATCAACATTTATCCATCAAGTTAGACAAACTTGGATTCTTGTAATTGTCTTTATCATTTTAATTCGCACTACAATCATGTTCTTCTCATTGAGATGCACAATATTGGTGCTTTGGTTTGGCAAGAAAAGCTTTCTCTCTGCCATTTTCCTTAAAATCAAAGTTAATCCAGCAAATAAAGCAAGCTTGGATTTTTGTAATAATCTTTATTCATTTTGTGATTGAGCGCTACAATCATGTTCTCCTCGTTGGGATACAGGACATTGATGCTTTAGATTGGTATGAAAAGCTTTTCCACCATTCTCCCTGGAATCGAAGTTCGTCCATCAAATGAGACAAACTTGGATTCTTGCAATAATCTTTATTTTTCTTAATTTGCACCACAATCATGTTTTCCTCATTGGGATGCACGTTATTGGTGCTTTGGTTTGGCAGGAAAAGCTTTTCTTTCCACATTTTCCTAGAATCAAAGTTCATCTACCGAAGAAGACAAAAATGGATTCTCATAATAGTCTTAAATTTTTTATTCTCACTACAATAATGTCCTCCTCATTGCGATACACGATATAGGTACTTTGGTTTGGCAAAAAAAGCTTTCTGTCACCATTTTCCTTACAATTGAAGATCCTTCGCCAAACGAGACAAACTTGGATTGTCATAATAGTCTTCATTTTTTTGCGATTGGGCACCACATCATGTTCTCCTTATTGAGATACATGATATTAATGTTTTAGTTTGGCAAGAAAAGCTTTTCTTTCCACTGTTTTCCCTAGAATCAAAGTTTTTCCCTTAAATGAGAAAAACTTTAGTTCCCGTAATAATCTCCATTTTTTAATTATTGAACACTACAATCATGTTTTTCTCCTTGGGTACACGATATTGGTGCTTTGCTTTGGCAACAAAAGCTTTTCTCTCCACTATTTTCCTTATAATCAAAGTTCACCCATTAAATGAGATAAACTTGGATTCTCGTAATAATATCCATTCTATTGTGATTGGGCACCACAATCATATGCTTCTCATTGGGATACATGATATTGATGCTTTGCTTTGGCATGAAAAGCTTTTCTTTCCACATTTTTCGTAGAATCAAAGTTTATCCGACCAATGAGACAAACTTGGATTTTCATAATAAACTCATTTTTTTATGTGAATCGGCACCACAATCATGTTTTCCTCATTAGGATACATCATATTGGCACTTTGGCTTTCAAAAAAAGCTTTTCCCTCCACTATTTTCCTTATAACCAAGGTTCATCTGTCAAATGAGACAAACTTGGATTCTCGTAATAATATTCATTTTTTTGTGATTGGGTACCACAATTCTCCTCATTGGGATACGTGATATTGATGCTTTGGATTAGAAAAGCTTTTTTTTTCCACATTTTTCATAGAATCAAAGTTCGTTCATCAATAGAGATAAACTTGGATTCTCATAATAATCTCTACTTTTTATGTGAATCGGCATGACAGTTATATTCTCCTCATTGGGATACATGATATTGGTGCTTCGGCATTATAAGAAAAGCTTTCCCTCCACCATTTTCTTTATAACCAAAGTTCATCCGTCAAATGAGACAAACTTGGACTATCATGATAATGTTCATTTTCTTATGATTGGGCATCACAATCATGTTCTCCTCGTTGGGATACATGATACTGATGCTTTGGTTTGGCAAGAAAAGCTTTTCTTTCCATATTTTCCCTAGAATCAAAGTTCATCCATGAAAAGAGACAAAGTTGGATTCTTATAATAATCTCCATTTTTTGTTATTGATCACTATAATCACGTTCTCCTCTTTGGGTACATGATATTGGTGATTTGGTTTGGCAATAAAAGCTTTTCTCTCTACCATTTTCCTCATAATCAAAGTTCACTCGTCAAATGAGATAAACTTGGATTGTTGTAACAATATTCATTTTTTTATGAATGTGCACCACAATCGTGTGCTCCTCATTAGGATACATGATGCTGATGCTTTGGTTTAGCATGAAAAACTTTTCTTTCCACATGTTTCGTAAAATCAAAATTCATCCATCCAATGAGATAAACTTGGATTCTCGTAATAAATTCCATTTTTTTGTGAATCAACACCACAATCATGTTTTCCTCATTCGGTTACTTTATATCAGTGCTTTGGCTTTCCAAGAAAAGCATTTCCCTCTACCGTTTTCCTTAAAGTTCATATGTCAAATGAGATAGACTTGGATTCTCGTAATGATATTCATTTTTTTGTGATTGGGCACCACAATCATGTTCTTCTCATTGGGATGCATGATATTGATGCTTTTTCCCTAGAATCAAAGTTCATCCATGAAAAGAGACAAAGTTGGATTCTTATAATAATCTCCATTTTTTGTTATTGATCACTATAATCACGTTCTCCTCTTTGGGTACATGATATTGGTGATTTGGTTTGGCAATAAAAGCTTTTCTCTCTACCATTTTCCTCATAATCAAAGTTCACTCGTCAAATGAGATAAACTTGGATTGTTGTAACAATATTCATTTTTTTATGAATGTGCACCACAATCGTGTGCTCCTCATTAGGATACATGATGCTGATGCTTTGGTTTAGCATGAAAAACTTTTCTTTCCACATGTTTCGTAAAATCAAAATTCATCCATCCAATGAGATAAACTTGGATTCTCGTAATAAATTCCATTTTTTTGTGAATCAACACCACAATCATGTTTTCCTCATTCGGTTACTTTATATCAGTGCTTTGGCTTTCCAAGAAAAGCATTTCCCTCTACCGTTTTCCTTAAAGTTCATATGTCAAATGAGATAGACTTGGATTCTCGTAATGATATTCATTTTTTTGTGATTGGGCACCACAATCATGTTCTCCTCATTGGGATGCATGATATTGATGCTTTGGTTTGGCAAGAAAAGCTTTTCTTTCCATATTTTCTATAGAATCAAAGTTCATTCACCAAATGAGACAAACTTGGATTCTAATAATAAACTTCACTTTTTTTTGCAAAGGCATGACAATCATGTTCTCCTCTTTGGGATACATGATATCGATGCTTTGGCTTTCCAAAAAAAGTTTTTCCCTCTGCCATTTTCCTTATAACCAAAATTCATCAATAGGATACATGATACTGATGCTTTGGGTTGGCAAGAAAAGCTTTTCTTTCTATAATTTCCATAGAATCCAAGTTCGTCCATGAAATAAGATAAACTTGGATTCTCATAATAATCTCTATTTTTTATGTGAATCGGAAACACAATCATATTTTCCTCATTGGGATTGATGATATTGGTGCTTTGGCTTTCCAAGAAAAGCATTTCCCTACTCCATTTTCCTTATAATCAAAGTTTATCCATCAAATGAGACAAGTTTGGATTCTTATAATAATCTTTAATTTTTTTTTTGTGATTGGGCACTACTTCATGTTCCCCTTATTGACATACATGATATTGATTCTTTGGTTTGGCAAGAAAAACTTTTCTTTCCACGAATTTCCTTAGAATTGAAGCTCGTCCCTTAAACAAAACAAACTTGGTTTCTTGTAATAATCTCCATTTTTTTATTATTTATCACTACAATCACATTCTCCTCTTTGGGTAAATGATGTTTTTCTCGTTGGGATTCATGATATTGGTGCTTTGGCATTCCAAGAAAAGCTTTTCCCTACATCATTTTTCTTATAATCAAAGTTCATTCGTCAAATGAGATAAGCTTGGATTCTCATAATAATCTTTAATTTTTTTTCTTTTTTTGTGATTGGGCACTACATCATGTTCCCCTTATTGACATACATGATATTGATTCTTTGGTTTGGCAAGAAAAGCTTTTCTTTCCACAAATTTCCCTAGAATTACTGAAACAAAACAAACTTGGTTCCTTGCAATAATCTCCATTTTTTTATTATTTATCACTATAATCATGTTCTCCTCTTTGGGTAAATGATATTGGTGCTTTGGTTTGGCAATAAAAGCTTTTCTCTCTGCCATTTTCCTTATAATCAAAGTTTATCCGTCAAATGAGACAAACTAGGGTTCTCATAATAATATTCATTTTTTTTATTGGGCACCATAACCATGTGCTCCCCATTGGGATACATGATAATGATGCTATGGTTTGGCAAGAAAAGCTTTTCTTTCCACATTTTCCATAAAATCAATGTTCATCCATCAAACGAGATGAACTTAGATTCTCATAATAATCTCTATTTTTTTGTGAATCAGCACAACTATCATGTTTTCCTCATTGGGATAGATGATATTAGTGCTTTAGCTTTTGAAGAAAAGCTTTTCCCTCCATCATTTTCCTTATAACAAAAATTTATTCGTCAAATGAGACAATCTTGGACTCCCATAATAATTTTCTTTTTTTCGTGATTGGGCATCGTAAACATGTTCTACTCATTGGGATACATGATACTGATGCTTTGGTTTGGCTAGAAAAGCTTTTCTTTCCATAATTTTCATAGAATCAAAGTTCGTCTATCAAACAAGACAATCATGGAATAACGTAATAATCTTCATGATTTTTTAATTTGCACTACAATCATGTTTTTCTCATTGCGATACACGATATTGGTGCTTTGGTTTAGCAAGAAATGCTTTCTCTCCTCCAATTTCCTTACAATCAAAGTCTGTCTGTCAAATGATACAAGCTTGGATTCTCATAATAATCTTCATTCTTTTTGCGATTGGGCACTACATCATGTTCCCCTTATTGAGATACGTAATATTAATTCTTTGGTTTGGCAAGAAAAGCTTTTCTTTCCATCATTTTTCCTAGAATCAAAGCTCATCTCTCAAGCAAGACAAACTTGGATCCTTGTAATAATCGCTATTTTTTTTATTATTGATCACTACATTCACATTCTCCTCTTTGGGTACATGATGTTGGTGCTTTGGTTTGGCAATAAAAGCTTTTCACTCCACCATTTTCGTTATAATCAAAGTTCATCTGTCATATGAGACAAACTTGGATTCTTATAATAATATTCATTTTTTTTTGTGACTAGGCACCACAACCATGTGCTCCTCGTTGGGATACATGATAATGATGCTATGGTTTAGCAAGAAAATTTTTCTGTCCATATTTTCCATAAAATCAATGTTCATCTATCAAATGAGACAAACTTGGATTCTTGTAATAACCTCTTTTTTTTTTTGTTAATCGGCATGACAATCATGTTTTCCTCATTAGGATAGATGATATTAGTGCTTTGGCTTTCCAAAGAAAAGCTTTTCCCTCTACCATTTTCCTTATAACCAAAGTTTATTTGTCAAATGAGACAACTTGGATTCTGTTAATAATATTCTTTTTTTTCGATGATTTGGCACCATAATCATGTTTTCCTTATCAGGATACATGATAATGATGCTATGGTTTGGCTAAAAAAGCTTTTCTTTCCATATTTTCCATAGAATCAAAGTTCGTCCATCAAATGAGACAAACTTGGATTCTCATAATAATCTCCATTTTTTTTGTGAATCGGCATGACAATCATGTTTTCCTCATTAGGATAGATGATATTGGTGCTTTGGCTTTCCAAGAAAAGCTTTTCTCTCCACCATTTTCCTTACAACTAAAGTTCATTTGTCAAATGAGACAAACTTGGACTCTTATAATAATATTCTTTTTTTTTTGTGATTGGTCACCACAACCATGTTCTCTTCATTGGGATACATGATATTAATGCTTTGGTTTAGCAAGAAAAGCTTTTCTTTCCATATTTTCCATAGAATCAATGTTCATTTGTCAAACAAGACAATCGTGGATTCCTGTAATAATCTCCAAGAGTTTTAATTTGCACTACAATCATGTTTTAAACATTACAATGCATGATATTGGTGCTTTTGTTTGGCAAGAAAAGCTTTCTCTCCTCAAATTTCTTAACAATCAAAGTATGTTTGTCAAATGAGATAAGCTTGGATTCTTATAATAATCTTCATTCTTTTTGCAATTGGGCACTGTATCATGTTCCTCATTTTGAGATACATATATTGATTCTTTGGTTTGGCAAGAAATGCTTCTGTTTTTGCATTTCACATAGAATCAAAGTTCGTTCATCAAATAAGGCAAACTTGGATTCTTATAATAATATCCATTTTTTTTTGAATCGACATGACAAGCACGTTCTCCTTATTGGGATACATGATATTGGTGCTTTGGCTTTCCAGGAAAAGATTTTTCCTCCACCATTTTTCTTAGAACCAAAGTTTATCTGCCAAATGAGACAAACATGGGTAATCATAATAATGTTCTTTTTTTGTGATTGGGCACCACAATCATGTTCCTCTCAGTGGGATACATGATACTGATGCCTTAGTTTGGCAAGAAAAACTTTTCTTTCCGTATTTTCCATAGAATCAAAGTTTATCCATGAAATAAGACAAACTTGGATTCTAGTAATAGTCTCTATCTTTTTTGTGAATCGTCACCACTATCATGTTTTCCTCATTGGGATAGATAATATTGGTGCCTGGGCTTTCTAAGAAAAGCTTTTCCCTCTACCATTTTTCTTATAACCAAAGTTCATTGTCAAATGAGACAAACTTGGATTCTCGTAATAATATTCTTTTTTTTGTGATTAGGCACCATAATCATGTTCTCCTTATTGGGATACATGATACCGATGCTTTGGCTTGGCAAGAAAATCTAGTCTTCCCACCATTTTCCCTAGAATCAAACCTCATTTGTCAAACGAGACAAACTTGGATTCTCGTAAAAATCTCTAAGTTTTTAAATTCACACTACAATCATGTTCTCCTCATTGAAATGCATGATATTGGTGTTTTGGTTTGGCAGGAAATGCTTTCTCTCCACCATTTTCCTTACAATCAAAGTTTTTTCGTCAAATGTGACAACCTCAGATTCTCATAATAATCTTCATTCATTTTCCTTACAATCAAAGTTTTTTCATCAAATGTGACAACCTTGGATTCTCATAATAATCTTCATTCTTTTTGCGATTTAGCGCTACATCATGTTCCCCTTATTGAGATAAATGATATTGATACTTTGGTTTGGCAAGAAAAGCTTTTCTTTCCACATTTTCAATAGAATCAAAGTATGCCTATTAAATGAGACAAACTTGGATTCTCGTAATAAACTCCACTTTTCTTGTGAATCAGCACCACAATCATGTTTTCTTTATTGGGATACATGATATTGGAGTTTTGGCTTTCCAACAAAAGCTTTTCCCTCCGCCATTTTCCTTATAACCAAAGTTTATCTATCAAATGAGACAAACTTGGTTTCTCGTAATAATATTCATTTTTTTAATTCGCACTACAATCATGCTTGGGATACATGATATTGGTGCTTTGATTTGGCAGGAAAAGCTTTCTCTCCTCCATTTTCCTTACAATCAAAATTCATCCAACAAATGAAACAAACATAGATTCTCATAATAATCTTCATTGTTTTGTGATTGGGCACTATATCATGTTCTCCTCATTAAGATACATGATAATGATACTTTGGTTTTGCAAGAAAATCTTTTCTTTCCACTTCCTTAGAATGAAAGTTCATCCACCAAATAAGACAAACATGGATTCTCATAGTAGTTTCAACTTTTTTATTCACACTATAATAACGTTCTCCACATTGCGATATATGATATTGGTGCTTTGGTTTGGCAAGGAAAGCTTTCACTCTGCCATTTTCCTTACAATCAAAGTTCATCTGCCGAATCGGACAAACTTGGATTCTCATAATAGTCTTTATTCCTTTTGCACTTGGGCACTACATCAGGTTCTCCTTATTGAGATACATGATATTGATGCTTTGGTTTGGCAAGAAAAGCTTTTCTTTCCACCATTTTCCCTAGAATCAAAGTTAGTCCCTTAAACGAGACAAACTTGGATTCTCGTAATAATCTTCATTTTTTTGTTATTGATCACTACAACCATGTTCTCCTCTTTGGGTACACGATATTGGTGATTTGGTTTGGCAATAAAAGTTTTTCTATCCACCATTTTCCTTATAATCAAAGTTCATTCATCAAATGAGACAAACTTGGACTCTCGTAACAATATTCATTCTTTCGCGAATAGGCACCACAATCATGTGATCCTCATTAGGATACATGATACTGATGCTTTGGTTTGGCATGAAAGGCTTTTCTTTCCACATGTTTCACAGAATCAAAGTTCATCCATCCAACGGGATAAACTTGGATTCTCATAATAAACTACATGTTTTTTGTGAATCGACACCACAATCATGTTTTCCTCTTTCGGATACATTATATTGGAGCTTTGGCTTTCCAGGAAAAGCATTTCCCTCCACCATTTTCCTTATAACTAAAGTTCATCTATCAAATAAGACAAACTTGGATTCTCATCATAATATTCATTTTTTTTGTGATTGGGCACCGCAATCATGTTCTCCTCATTGGGATACATGATATTGATGCTTTTGTTTGGCAAGAAAAGGTTTTCCTTCCACATTTTCCATAGAATCAAAAAAGTTTGTTAAATAAAAGAAGCTTGGATCTGGTAATAATGTTCATTTTTTTGTGAATCTGTATGACACTCATGTTCTCCTCATTGTGATACATGGTATTGGTGCTTTGGTTTTCCAAGAAAAGCTTTTCCCTCTACCATTTTCCTTATAACCAAAATGAGACAAACTTAGATTGCCTTAATAATGTTCATTTTTTTGTGATTGGACACCGCAATCATATTCTCCTCATTGGGATACATGATACTGATGCTTCAGTTTGGTTTGGCAAGAAAAGCTTTCTCTCACCACATTTTCCATGGAATTAAAGTTCATCCATGAAATAAGATAAACTTGGATTCTCGTAATAATTGCCATTTTTTATGCGAATCAACACCACAATCATGTTTTCCTCAATGGGATACATGGTTTTCTACTTTGGCTTTCCAAGATAAGCTTTTCCCACCACCATTTTCCCTATCACCAAAGTTCATCTGTCAAATAACATAAACTTGGATTCTCATAATAATATTCAGTTTTTGTGATTGGGCACCACAATTATGTTCTCCTCATTGGGATACATGATATTGATACTTTCGTTTGGCAAAAAAAGCTTTTCTTTCCACATTTTACATAGAATCAAAGTTTATTCATCAAATAAGATAAACTTGGATTCTCATAATATCTCCACTTTTTATGTGAATCGGCATGGCAATCATGTTCTCCTCATTGGGATATATGATATTGGTGCTTTGGCTTTCCAAGAAAAGCTTTTCCCTCCACCATTCTCCTTATAACTAAAGTTCATTTGTCAAATGAGATAAACTTGGACTATCGTAATAATGTTCATTTTCTTGTGACTGGGCACTACAATCATGTTCTCCTTATTGGGATACATGATACTAATGCTTTGGTTTGGCAAGAAAAGCTTTTTTTTTTCCATATTTTCCATAGAATCAAAGTTCATCCAAGAAATAAGACAAACTTGGATTCTCATAATAATCTCTATTTTTTATGTGAATCAGCACCACAATCATGTTTTCCTCATTAGGATACATGATATTGGTGTTTTGGCTTTCGAAGTAAAGCTTTTCCTGCCACTATTTTCCTTATAACTAAGGTTCATCTGTCAAATGAGACAAACTTGGATTCTCATAGTAATATTCTTTTTTTGTGATTGGGCACCAAAATCATGTTCTCCTCATTAGGACGTATGATAATGATGCTAAGGTTTGGCAAGAAAAGATTTTCTTTCCATTTTTTCGTAGAATCAAAGTTCATCCATCAAATGAGACAAACTTGGATTCTCATAATAATCTCAATTTTTCTTGTTAATCGGCATGGCAATCATGTTTTCCTTATTAGGATAGATGATATTGGTGCTTTGGCTTTCCAAGAAAAGCTTTTCCCTCCACCATTTTTGTTTTGACCAAAGTTCATTCATCAAATGAGACAAATTTGATTCTCGTAATAATATTCTTTTTTTTTTGTGATTGGGCACCACAATCATGTTCTCCTCATTGGGATACATGATAATGATGCTATGGTTTGACAAGAAAAGCATTTCTTTCCATTTTTCCATAGAATCAAAGTTGGTTTGTCAAATGAGACAAACTTGGATTCTCGTAATAATCTCTATTTTTTTATGAATCGACACGACAATCATGTTTTTCTCATTCGGATAGATGATATTGGTGCTTTGGCTTTGCAGGAAAAGCTTTTCCTTCCACCCTTTTCCATATAACTAAAGTTCATTCATCAAATGAGACAAACTTAGACTCTCATAATAATGTTTTTTTTTATGATTGGGCACCACAATCATGTTCTCTTCTTTTGGATACATGATACTGATGCTTTGGTTTAGCAAGAAAAGCATTTCTTTCCACATTTTTCATAGAATCAATGTTCGTCTATCAAACAAGACAATCATAGATTCTCATAATAATCTCCATGAGTTTTTTATTCGCACTACAATCATGTTTTTTACATTACGATGCACGATTTGGTGCTTCTATTTGGCAAAAAAAGCTTTCTCTCCTTCAATTTCCTTATAATCAAAGTATGTCTGTCAAATGAGACAAGCTTGGATTCTTATAATAATCTTCATTCTTTTTGCATTTGGGCACTGCATCATGTTCCCCTTTTTAAGATACATGATATTAATTCTTTGGTTTGGCAAGAAAAGCTTCTCTTTCTGCATTTCCTATAGAATCAAAGTTCATTCACCAAATGAGACAAACTTGGATTCTCGTAATAATCTTTGCTTTTTATGTGAATTGGCATGACAATCATGTTCTCCTCATTAGGATGCATGATATTGGTGCTTTGACTTTCTAAGAAAAGATTTTCCCTCTACCATTTACCTATAACCAAAGTTCATCTGCCAAATGAGACATACTTAGATTGTCGTAATAATGCTCATTTTTTTATGATTGGGCACCCTAATCATGATCCCCTCATTGGGATACATGATACTTATGCTTTAGTTTGGCAAGAAAAGTTTTTCTTTCCATATTTTCCATAGAATCAAAGATCATCCATGAAATAAGGTAAACTTGGATTCTCATAATAATCACCATTTGTTTTTCGTGAATTGACACCATAATCATGTTTTCCTCTTTAGGATAGGTGATATTGGTGCTTTGGCATTCTAAGAAAAGCTTTTTCCTCCATCATTTTCCTTATAACCAAAGTTCATTCATCAAATGAGCTAAAGTTAGATTCCCGTAATAATATTCTTCTTTTTTATGATTGGGCACCACAATCATGTTCCATAGAACACGTTCTCCTCTTTAGGTACATGATACTAGTGCTTTGGCTTGGCAATAAAAGCTTTTCTCTCCACCATTTTCCATAGAATTAAAGTTCATCCAGGAAACAATACAAACTTGGATTCTCATAATAATCTCTATTTTTTTGTGAATCGGCACAACAATCATGTTTTTCTCATTGGGATAAACGATATTAGTGCTTTGGCTTTCTAAGAAAAGCTATTCCCTCCAGCATTTTCTTTACAACCAAAGTTCATTCGTCAAATGAGACAAACTTGGATTCTTGTAATAATATTCTTTTTTTTTTTGTGATTGGGCACCACAATTATGTTCTCCTCATTGGGATACATGATACTAATGCTTTGGTTTGGCAAGAAATGTCAAACAAGACAATATTGGATTCTCGTAATAATCTTCATTTTTGTAATTCACACTGCGATCATGTTTTCTTTATTGAGATGCACGATATTGGTGCTTTCGTTTGGCAGAAAAAGCTTTCTCTTTGCCATTTTCCTTACAATCAAAGTTCCTTTGATGAATGAGACAAGCTTGGATTTTTAAAATAATCTTCATTCATTTTGTGATTGGGCACTATAATCATGTTCTCCTCGTTGGGATACATGATATTGATGCTTTGGCTTGGCAAAAAAACTTTTTTTTTCACCATTTTCCCTAGAATCAAAGTTCATCCATCAAACGAGATAAACTGGGTTCTCATAAAAATCTTTAACTTTTTAATTCGCACCACAGTCATGTTTTACTCAGTGAGATGCATGATATTGGTGGTTTGGCTTGGCAGGAAATGCTTTCCCTGCACCACTTTCCTTACAATCAAAGTTTTTTTCGTCAAATAAAACAACCTTGGATTCTTATAATAATCTTCATTATTTTTGTGATTTGGCACTACATCATGTTCCCCGTATTGAGATACATGATGTTGATGCTTTGGTTTGGCAAGAAAAGCTTTTCTTTCCATATTTTCCATAGAATCAAAGTACATCCATCAAATAAGACAAACTTGGATTCTCATAACAAACTCCACCTTTCTTGTGAATCGGCACCACAATCATGTTTTTCTTATTGGGATACATGATATTGGTGCTTTGGTTTTCCAAGAAAAGCTTTTCCCTTCACCATTTTCCTTATAACCAAAGTTTATCCGTCAAATAAGGCAAACTTGGTTTCACATAATAATATTCATTTTTTTTTGTGATTGAGCACCACAACCATGTTTTTCTCATTGGGATACATGATATTGATGCTTTGGTTTGGCAAGAAAAGTTTTTCTTTCCACATTTTTCATAGAATCAAAGTTCGTTCATTAAATGAGACAAGCTTTGATTCTCATAATAATCTCCACTTTTTATGTGAATCGGCATGACACTCATCTTCTACTCCTTGGGATTCATGATATTGGTGCTTTAGCTTTCCAAGAAAAGCTTTTCCCTCCACCATTTTCCTTATCACCAGAATGAGACCAGCTTAGATTTTCTTAGTGATGATTTTTTTTGTGATTGGGCACCACAATCAAGTTCTCCTAATTGGGATACATGATACTGATGCTTTTGTTTGGTTTGGTTTGGTAAGAAAAGCTTTCTCTTTCCATATTTTCCATAAAATCAAAGTTCGTCCATAAAATAAGACAAACTTGGGTTCTCGTAATAATCTCTACTTTTTATGTGAATCAGCACCACAATCATGTTTTCTTCATTGGGATACATGATATTGGTGTTTTGGCCTTCTAAGAAAAGCTTTTCCCTCCACCATTTTCCTTATAATCAAAGTTTATCTGTTAATTAAGACATAGTTGGATTCTCATAATAATATTCATTTTTTTATGAATGGGCACCACAATCATGTTCTCCTTAATCGGATACATGATACTGATGCTTTGGTTTGGCAAGAAAAGTTTTTCTTTCCACATTTTCTATAGAATCAAAGTTTGTTCATTAAATGAGACAAGCTTGGATTCTCGTAATAATCTCCACTTTTTATGTGAATCGGCATGACACTCATGTTCTCCTTATTAGAATACATGATATTGGTGCTTTGGCTTTGCAAGAAAAGCTTTTCCCTCCACCATTTTCCTTATAACCAAAATAAGACCAACTTAGATTTTATTAGTGATGTTCCTTTTTTTATGATTGGGCACCACAGTCATGCTCTCCTCATTAGGATACATGATACTGATGCTTTGGTTCGGTTTGGTAAGAAAAGCTTTCTCCTTTCACATTTTCCATAGAATCAAAGTTTGTTCGTGAAATGAGACAAACTTGGATTCTCGTAATAATCTCCACTTTTTATGTGAATTGACACCACAATCATGTTTTCCTTATTAGGATGGATGATATTGGTGCTTTACTTTGCCAAGAAAAGGTTTTCCCTACAGTATTTTTCTTATAATAAAAATTTATCTATCAATCGAGACATAATTGGATTCTCATAATAATATTCTTTTTTTTTGTGAATGGGCACCATAATCATGTTCTCCTCAATCGGATACATGATATTGATGCTTTTGTTTGGCAAGAAAAGCTTTTCTTTCCACATTTTGCATAGAATCAAAGTTCATCTATCAAACAAGACAATCTTGGATTCTTGTAATAATCTCCATGATTTTTTAATTCACACTATAATCATGTTTTCATCATTGCAATGCATAATAATGGTGCTTTGGTTTGGCAAGAAAAGCTTTCTCTCCTCTAATTTCTTTACAATCAACGTTCATTTGTCAAATAAGATAAGCATGGATTCTCATAATAATGTTCATTCTTTTTGTGATTGGACACTAGATCATGTTACCCTTTTGAGATATATGATATTGATTCATTGGTTTGGCAAGAAAAGCTTTTCTTTCCACCATTTTCCCTAGAATTAAAGCTCATCCCTCAAATAAGACAAACTTGGATCCTTGTAATAATCTACATTTTTTTATTATTGATCACTACAATCACGTTTTCCTTTTTGGGTACATGATATTGGTGCTTTTGTTTGGCAATAAAAGCTTTTCCCTCCACCATTTTCCTTATAATCAAAGTTCATCAGTCAAATGAGACAAACTTGGATTCTCATAATAATATTCATTTTTTTTTTTGTGATTGGGCACCACAACCATATGCTCCTTACTGGGATACTTTATAATGACTCTATGGTTTGGCAAGAAAAGCTTTTCTTTCCATATTTTCCATAGAATAAATGTTCATCTGTCAAATGAGACAAACTTGGATTCTCATAATAATCTTCATTTTTTTTTGTGAATCGACATGATGATCATGTTTTCCTAATTAGGATAGATGATATTGGTGCTTTGGCTTTCCAAGAAAAGCTTTTCCCTCCACCATTTTCCTTATAACCAAAGTTCATTCATTAGATGAGACAAACATGGACTCTCATAATTTTCTTTTTTTTTTTTTGTGATTGGGCACCACAATCATGTTATCCTCATTAGGATACATGATACTGATGTGTTGGTTTGGCAACAAAAGCTTTTCTTTCCACATTTTCCATAAAACCAAAGTTTGTTTGTCAAATAAGGCAATCATGAATTCTCATAATAATCTCTATTTTTTTTTGCGCAACAATCATGTTTTTGTCATTACGATGCACAATATTCATGCTTTGGTTTGGCAAGAAACGCTTTCTCTCCTCCAATTTCCTTATAATTAAAGCTCATCTGTCAAATTAGGCAAGCTTGGATTGTCATAATAAACTTCATTTTTTTTGTGATTGGGCACTACATCATGTTCCCCTTATTGAGATACATGATATTGATTCTTTGGTTTGGCAAGAAAAGTTTTTCTTTCCACCATTTTCTCTAAAATAAAAACTCACCCCTTAAACAAGACAAACTTGGATGCTTGTAATAATCTCTATTTTTTTATTATTGATCACTACATTCACGTTCTCCTCTTTGCGTACATGATATTGGTGCTTTGGCTTGGCAATAAAAGCGATTCTCTCCGCCATTTTCCATTGAATCAAAGTTTATCCATGAAATAAGACAAACTTGGATTCTCGTAATAATCTCTATTTTTTTTATGAATTGGCAAAACAATCATGTTTTCCACATTGGGATAGATGATATTGGTGCTTTGGCTTTCTAAGAAAAGCTTTTCCCTCCATCATTTTCTTTATAACCAATGTTCATTCATTAAATGAGACAAACTTAGATTCTCGTAAAAATATTCTTTTTTTTTTTGTGATTGGGCACCACAATCATATTCTCCTTATTGGGATACATGATATCGATGCTTTGGTTTAGCAAGAAAAGCTTTTCTTTCCATATTTTCCATAGAATCAAAGTTCGTTCATTAGATAAGACAATCTTGGATTCTCGTCTCCAATTTTTTAATTCACACTACAATCCTGTTCTTTTCATTAAGATGCACGATATTGGTGCTTTGGTTTGGCAGGAAAAGCTTTCTCTCCACTATTTTCCTTACAATCAAAGTTCCTTTAACAAAAGCTTGGATTTTTATAATAATCTTTATTCATTTTGTGATTGGGCTCTATAATCATGTTCTCTTTTTTACAATAAGCTTGGATATTGATGCTTTGGCTTGGTAAGAAAATCTGTTTTTTCCACCATTTTCTTAGGAATCAAAGTTCATCTGTCAAACGAGACAAACTTGGATTATCGTAAAAATCTTCAACTTTTTAATTCACACTACAATCAAGTTCTCTTTATTGAGATGCATGATATTGGTGCTTTAGTTTGATAGGAAATGCTTTCTCTCCGCCATTTTTCTTACAATCAAAGCTCGTCTGTCAAACAAGATAACCTTGGATTCTCATAACAATCTTCACTATTTTTGCAATTTGGCACTACATCATGTTCCCCTTATTGAGATACATGATATTGATGCTTTGGTTTAGCAAGAAAAGCTTTTCTTTCCACCATTTTCCCTAGAATCAAAGCTCGTCCCTCAAAAGAGACAAACTTGGATTCTCAATCACCATTTTCTTATTGATCACTACAACCATGTTCTCCTTCTTTGGTAAACGATATTGGTGCTTTGGTTTGGCAATAAATGTTTTTCTCTCTATTATTTTCTTTATAGTTAAAGTTCATCTGCCAAATGAGATAAACTTGGATTCTCAGAATAATATTCTTTTTTTGTGATTGGGCATCGCAATCATGTGCTCCTCATTAGGATATATGATACAGATGTTTTGGTTTGGCAAGAAAAGATTTTCTTTCCTTATTTTCCTAGAAGCAAAGCTCATCCATCAAATAAGACAAATTGGATTCTCATAATGAACTTTATTTTTTTGTGAATCGACAGTAAATCATGTTTTCCTCATTGGGATACATGATATTGGTGCTTTGGCTTTCTAAGAAAAGCTTTTCCCTCTACCATCTTCCTTATAACCAAAGTTCATCCATCAAATGAAACAGACTTGGATTCTCGTAATAATATTCATTTTTTTGTGATTGGGCACCACAATTATGTTCTCCTCATTGGGATGCATAATAATGATGCTGTGGTTTGGCAAGAAAAGCTTTTCTTTCCATATTTTCCATAGAATCAAAGTTCATCCGTCAAATGAAACAAACTTAGATTCATATAATAATCTCTATTTTTTTATGGATCGGCACGACAATCATGTTTTCCTCATTGGGGTAGATGATATTGGTGCTTTAGTTTTCCAAGAAAAGCTTTTCCCTCCACCATTTTCCTTATAACCAAAATGAGACGAACTTGGATTGTCTTAATAATGTTCATTTTTTTTTTGTAATTAGGCACCACAATCATGTTATCCTCATTGAGATAAATGATACTGATGCTTTGGCTTGGCAAGAAAAGCTTTTCTTTTCATATTTTCCATAGAATCAAAGTTCACCCATGAAATAAGACAAACGTGGATTCTCGTAATAATCTCTATTTTTTTGATTCGGCACCACAATCATGTTTTTCTCATTAGAATAAATGACATTAGTGCTTTGGCTTTCCAAGGAATGCTTCTCCCTCCACCATTTTCCTTGTAACCAAAGTTCATTCGTCAAATGAGACAAACTTGAATTCTCGAAATAATATTCTTTTTTTTTTGTGATTGAGGAACCAAAATCATGTTCTCCTAATTGGGATACATGATATTGATACTTTGGTTTGGTAAGAAAGGTCAAACAAGACAATCTTGGATTCTCGTAATAATCTCTATTTTTTTAATTCACACTACAATCATGTTCTTTTCATTGAGATGCACGATATTGGTGCTTTGGTTTCGCAGAAAAAGCTTTCTCCCAGCAATTTTCCTTACAATCAAAGTTTCTTCGACAAATGAGACAAGCTTGGATTTTTATAATAATCTTCATTCATTTTGTGATTAGGCACTACAATCATGTTCTCCTCGTTGGGGTACATTATATTGATACTTTGGCTTGACAAGAAAATCTTTTCTTTCCATCATTTTCCCTGGAAGCAAAGTTCATTTGTCAAATAAGACGAACTTGGATTCTCGTAAAAATCTCTAATTTTTTTAATTTACATGACAATCATGTTTTCCTTATTGAGATGCATGATACTGGTGCTTTGGTTTGGTAGGAAATGCTTTCTCTCCACCGTTTTCCTTACAATTAAAGTTTTTCCATCAAATGAGAAAACCTTGGATGCTCATAATAATCTTCATTCTTTTTGCGATTTGGCACTACATCATGTTCCCTTTATTGAGATATATGATATTGATATTTTGGCTGGGCAAGAAAAGCTTTTCGTTCGACCATTTTCCCTGGAAACAAAGCTCATCCCATAAATGAGATAAACTTTGATTCTCGTAATAATATCAATTTTTTTAGTGATCACTGCAATCATGTTCTCCTCTTTGGGTATGCGATATTGGTGCTTTGGTTTGGCAATAAAAGCTTTTCTCTCCACCAGTTTCTTTATAATTAAAGTTCATTCATCAATTGAGATATACTTGGATTCTCATAATAATATTCATTTTTTTGTGATTGGGCATCACAATCATGTGCTCTTTATTGGGATACATGATACTGATGCTTTATTTTGGCAAGAAAAGCTTTTCTTTCCATATTTTTCATAGAATCAAAGTTCATCCATCAAATGAGACAAACTTGGATTCTCGTAATAACCTCTATTTTTCTTATGAATTGGCATCACAATCATGTTTCTCATTGAGATTCATGATATTGATGCTTTAGCTCTCTAAGAAAAACTTTTCCCTTTACCATTTTCCTTACAACCAAAGTTCATTCGTCAAATGAGACAAACATGGATTCTCATAATAATAGTTATTTTTTTGTGATTGGGCACCACAATCATAACCTCCTCATTGGGATACATGATATTGATGCTTTGGTTTGGCAAGAAAAACTTTTCTTTCCACATTTTGCATAAAATCAAAGTTTGTTAACTAAATAACACAAACTCAGATTCTCGTAATAATCTCTAATTTTTACGTAAATCAGCATGACATTCATGTTCTTTTCATTGGGATACATGATATTGGTGCTTTCGCTTTCTAGGAAAAGCTTTTCCCTCCACCATTTTCCTTATAACCAAAATGAGACAAACTTGGATTGTCTTAATAATGTTCATTTTTTTGTTATTGGGCACCACAATCATGCTCTCCTCATTAGGATACATCATACTGATGCTTTGGTTTGGTTTGGCAAGAAAAGTTTTCTTTTTCCATATTTTCAATAGAATCAAAGTTTGTCCCTGAAATGAAATAAATTTGGATTCCCATAATAATCTCCATTTTTTATGTGAATGGCAGCACAATCATGTTTTCCTCATTGGGATATATGATATTGGTGCTTTGGCTTTCCAAGAAAAGTTTTTCCCTCCACCATTTTCTTATAATCAAAGTTCATTTGTCAAATGAGACACAATTGGATTCTTGTAACAATATTCATTTTTCTGTGATTGGGCACCACAATCATGTTCTCTTAAATCAGATACATGATACTGATGCTTTGGTTTGGCAAGAAAAGCTTTTCTTTCCACATTTTGCGTAGAATCAAAATTTGTCTATCAAACAAGACAATCTTAGATTCTTGTAATAATCTCCATGATTTTTTAATTCGCACTACAATCATGTTTTCATCATCTCAATTCACGATATTGGCACTTTGGTTTGGCTAGAAAAGCTTTCTCTCCTCCAATTTCCTTATAATCAAAGTTCATCTGTCAAATGAGATAAGCTTGGATTCTAATAATAGTTTTTATTTTTTTGCGATTGGGCACTACATCAAGTCCCGCTTTTTGAGATTCATGATATTGATTCTTTGGTTTGGCAAGAAAAGCTTTTCTTTCCATCATTTTCCTCAGAATCCAAGGTCATCCCTCAAATGAGACAAACTTGGATGCTTGTAATAATCTCTATTTTTTTATTCATCACTACAATCAAGTTTTCCTCTTGGCGTACATGATATTGGTGCTTTGGTCTGGCAATAAAAGCTTTTCTCTTCACCATTTTCCTTATAATCAAAGTTCATCCGTCAAATAAGATAAGCTTGGATTCTAGTAATAATATTCATTTTTATTGTGATTGGGCACCATAGCCATTTGCTTCTCATTGGAATACATGATAATGATGCTATGGTTTGGCAAGAAAATCTTTTTCCTCCACCTTTTTTCTTATAACCAAAGTTTATTCGTCAAAGAGATAAACTTGGACTCTCATAATAATTTTCTTTTTTTTTTCTCTGATTAGGCACCATAATCGTGCTTTCCTCATTGGGATACATGATACTGATGCTTTGGTTTGGCAAGAAAAGCTTTTCTTTCCATATTTTCCATGGAATCAAAGTTTGTTTGTCAAACAAGACAATCATGGATTCTCGTAATAATCTCCATGTTTTTTTAAATCACACTACAATCATGTTTTTGTCATTATGATGCACGATATTGGTGCTTTGGTTTGGCAAGAAAAGCTTTCTCTCCTCCAATTCCCTTACAATTAAAGCTCATCTATCAAATGAAACAAATTTGGATTCTTATAATAATCTTCATTCATTTTGCTATTGGGTACTACATCATGTTCCTCTTATTGAGATACATGATATTGATTCTTTGGTTTTGCAGGAAAAACTTTTTTTTCTACCATTTTCTCTAGAATCAAAACTCATCCCTCATACAAGACAAACTTGGATCCTTGTAATAATCTCTATTTTTTTATTATTTATCACTACATTCATGGTCTCCTCTTTGGGTACATGATTTTGGTGCTTTGGTTTGGATATAAAAGCTTTTCTCTCCACTATTTTCCTTATAATAAACGTTCATCTGTCAAATGAGGCTAACTTGGATTCTCGCAATAATCTTCGTTCTTTTTGGGACTAGGCACTACATCATGTTCCCCTTATTAAGATACATTATTAATTTATTGGTTTGGCAAGAAAAGCTTTTCTCTCCATATTTTTGATAGAATCAAAGTTCGTTTGTCAAATGAGACAAACCTAGAATCTCATAATAATCTCCACTTTTTATGTTAATCGGTATGACAATCAAGTTCTCCTTATTGGGATACATAATATTGGTACTTTGGCTTTCAAAGAAAAGCTTTTCCTTCCATCATTTTCCTCATAACCAAAGTTCATCCATTAGATGAGACAAACTTGGATTGTCATAGTAATGTTCATTTTTTTGTGATTAGGCACCACAATCATGTTCTCCTCATTGGGATACATGATACTAATTCTTTGATTTGGCAAGAAAAGCTTTTCTTTCCATATTTTCCATAGAATCAAAGCTTATCTATGAAATAAGACAAACTTGGATTCTAATAATCTCCGTATTTTTTATTAATCGGCATAACAATCATGTTTTCCTCATTAGGATAGATTATATTGGTGCTTTAGCTTTGCAAGAAAAGCTTTTCCCTACACCATTTTCCTTATAACCAAAGTCCATTCATTAAATGAGACAAACTTCGATTCCCATAATAATATTCCTTTTTTTTTGGTGATTGGGCACTATAATATTGTTCTCCTCATTAGGATACATGGTACTGATGCTTTGGTTTAGCAAGAAAAACTTTTCTTTCCACATTTTCCATAGAATCAAAGTTCATCCATCAAACAAGACAATCTTGGATTCTCATAATAATCTCCATGTTTTTTTAGTTCGCACAACAATCATGTTTTTGTTATTATGGTGCACAATATTGGTGCTTTGGTTTGGCAAGAAATGCTTTCTCTCCTCTAATTTCCTTATAATTAAAGTTGATCTGTCAAATAAAAAAAATTAGATTCTCATAATAATCTTCATTATTTTTGCTGTTGGGTACTTCATCATGTTCCTCTTATTGAGATACATGATATTGATTCTTTGGTTTGGCAGGAAAAGCTTTTCTTTTTGCCATTTTCCCTAGAATCAAAGCCATCCCTTATATGAGACAAACTTGGATCCTAGTAATAATCTCTATTTTTTATTATTGATCATTGCATTCACGATCTCTTCTTTGGGTACATGATATTGGGGCTTTGGTTTAGATATAAAAGATTTTCTCTCCACCATTTTCCTTATAATAAAAATTTATCCGTTAAATGAAACAAACTTAGATTCTCGTAATAATCTTTATTATTTTTGCGATTGGGCACTATATCATGTTCCCCTTATTAAGATACATGATATTGATTCTTTCGTTTGGCAAGAAAAGCTTTTCTTTCCATATTTTTGATAGAATCAAAGTTCATTTGTCAAATGAGACAAACTTGGATTCTCTTAATAATCTCCATTTTTTACGTGAATCGGCATGACAATCAAATTTTCCTCATTGGTTATACGATATTGGTGCTTTGGTTTAGCAATAGAAGCGTTTCTCTCCACCATTCTGCTTATAATTAAAGTTCATCAGTCAAATGAGACAAACTTGGATTCTTAGAATAATATTCATTTTTTTGTGATTAGGCACCACAATCATGTGCTCGTCATTGGGATACATGATACTAATGTTTTGGTTTGGCATCTTTTCTTTTCACATTGTTCATAGAATCAAAGTTCATCCATCAAATAAGACAAACTTGGATTCTCGCAATAAACTCTATTTTTTTTGTGAACTGGCACCATAATCTTGTTTTCCTCATTTAGATAGATGATATTGGTGCTTTGGCCTTCCAAGAAAAGCTTTTCCTTTCACCATTTTCCTTATAATGAAAGTTCATCCATCAAATGAGACAAACTTGGATTCTTATAATAATATTCATTTTTTCTATGATTAGGCTCCATAAACATGTTCTCCTCATTGGATACACGATAGTGATGCTTTGGTTTGGCAAGAAAAGCTTTTTTTCCACATTTTCAATAGAATCAAAGTTCATCAGTGAAATAAGACAAACTTAGATTCTTGTAATAATCTCTATTTTTTTGTTAATAGGCATGACAATCATGTTTTCCTCATTGGGATAGATGATATTGGTGCTTTGGCTTCCCAAGAAAAATTTTCCCTCCACCATTTCCTTATAACTAAAGTTCATTCGTCAAATGAGATAAACTTCGATTCTCATAATAATATTCTTTTTTTGTGCTTGGGCACCACAACCATGTTCTCCTCATTGGGATACATGATACTGATGCTTTGGTTTGGTAAGAAAAGCTTTTCTTTCCATATTTTTTGTAAAATCAAAGTTCGTTTGTCAAACAAGACAATCTTGGATTCTCATAATAATCTCTATTTTTTTAGTTCGCATAAGAATCATGTTCTCCTTAATGCGATGCACGATATTGGTGCTTTGGTTAGGGAGAACAAGCTTTCTCTCTGCCATTTTACTTTCAATCAAAGTTTATTCGTTAAACAAGACAAGCTTGGATTCTCATAATAATCTTCATTCTTTTTGCGATTGGGTGCTACATCATGCTCCCCTTATTAAGATACATGAAATTGATTCTTTGGTTTGGCAAGGAAAACTTTTCTTCCCATAATTCCCATAGAATCAAAGTTCATTCGTCAAATGAGACAAACTTGTATTCTTGTAATAATTTCCACTTTATAAGTGAATCGGCATGACAATCATGTTCCCATTATTTGGATACATGATATTGGTGCTTTGGCTTTCCAAGAAAAGCTTTTCCCTCCACCATTTTCCTTATAACCAAAGTTTATCCGTCAAATGAGATAAACTTGGATTGTCGCAATAATGTTCATTTTTTTGTGATTAGGTACCATGATTATGTTCTCCTTTTTAGGATACATGATACTAATGCTTTGGTTTGGCAAGAAAAGCTTTTCTTTCCATATTTTCCATAGAATCAAAGTTCATCCGTGAAATAAGACAAACTTGGATTCTTGTAATAATCTCTATTTTCTTATGAATTGGCACCACAATCATGTTTTCCTCATTGGGATAGATGATACTGATGCTTTAACTTTCCCAGAAAAGCTTTTCCCTCCACCATTTTCCTTATAACCAAAGTTTATTTGTCAAATGAGACAAACTTAGATTCTCGTAATAATATTCTATTTTTCTGATTGGCCACCATAATCAAGGGCTCCTTATTAGGATACATGATACTGATGCTTTGGTTTGGCAAGAAAAACTTTTCTTTCCATATTTTCCATAGAATCAAAGTTTGTCTATCAAACAAGACAATTTTAGATTCTCGTAATAATCTCCATGATTTTTTAATTCAAACTATAATAATGTTTTTGTCATTGTGATGCACGATATTGGTGCTTTGGTTTGGCAAGAAAAGCTGCCTCTCCTCTAACTTCCTTACTATAAAACTTTGTTTGTCAAATGAGGCATGCTTGGATTCTTATAACAATTTTTATTATTTTTGTGATTGGGTACTACATCATGTTCCCCTCATTGAGATACATGGCATTGATGCTTTGGTTTGGTGAGAAAAGCTTTTCTTTCCACCATTTTCCCTAGAATCAAAGCTCATCCCTCAAGTGAGACAAACTTGGATTCTTGTAATAATCTTCATTTTTTATTAGTGGTCACTACAATCACATTCTCCTCTTTGGGTACACGATATTGGTGCTTTAGCTTGGCAATAAAAGCGTTTCTCTCCACCATTTTCCATACAATTAAACTTTATCCATCAAATGAGACAAACTTGGATTCTCATAATAATCTCCATTTTTTATGTGAATCAGCATGACTATCATGTTCTCCTCATTGAGTTATATAATATTGGTGCTTTGGCTTTCCAAGAAAAACATTTCCCTCCACCATTTTCCATATAACCAAAGGTCATTCATCAAATGAGACAAACTTGGATTCCTGTATTAATATTCATTTTTTTGTGATCGGGCTCTACAATCATGTTTTCCTCATTGGGATACATGATATTAACACTTTGGTTTGGCAAGAAAAGCTTTTCTTTCCATATTTTCCATATAATCAAAGCTCATCCCTTAAGTGAAACAAATTTGGATTCTTGTAATAATCTTCATTTTACATGATATTGGTGCTTTGGCTTTCCAAGAAAAACTTTTCCCTCCACCATTTTCCATATAACCAAAGGTCATTCGTCAAATGAGACAAACTTGGATTCTCGTATTAATATTCATTTTTTTATGATCGGGCTCTACAATCATGCTTTCCTCATTGGGATACATGATACTAACACTTTGGTTTGGCAAGAAAAGATTTTTTTTCCATATTTTCCATATAATCAAAGCTCATCCCTTAAGTGAAACAAATTTGGATTCTTGTAATAATCTTCATTTTTTATTAGTGGTCACTACAATCACATTCTCCTTTTTGGGTACACGATATTGGTGCTTTGGCTTGGCAATAAAAGCATTTCTCTCCACCATTTTCCATAGAATCAAACTTTATCCATCAAATGAGACAAACTTAGATTCTCATAATAATCTCCATTTTTTATGTGAATCGGCATGACTATCATGTTCTCCTCATTGAGTTACATGATATTGGTGCTTTGGTTTTCCAAGAAAAACTTTTCCCTCCACCATTATATAACCAAAGGTCATTTGTCAAATGAGACAAACTTGGATTCCCATATTAATATTCATTTTTTTATGATCGGGCTCTACAATCATGTTTTCCTCTTTGGGATACATGATACTGACACTTTGGTTTGGCAAGAAAAGCTTTTCTTTCCACATTTTCCATAGAATTAAAGTTTATCTGTCAAATGAGGCAAACTTATATTCTCGTAATAATCTCTCTTTTTTTTTTGTGAATCGGCACGACAATCATGTTGTCCTCATTGGGATACATGATATCGGTGCTTTGGCTTTCCAAGAGAAGCTTATCCCTCCACCATTTTCTTTATAATTAAAGTTCATCTGTCAAATGAGACAAACTTGGATTCTCGTAATAATATTCATTTTTTTGCGATTGGGCACCACAATCAAGTTTTCCTCATTGGGATACATTATATTGATGCTTTGGCTTGGCAAGAAAAGCTTTTCTTTCCATATTTTCCATCGAATCAAAGTAAGCTTTTCTTTCCATATTTTCCATAGAATCAAAGTGCATCCATGAAACAAGACAAACTTGGATTCTCATAATAGTCTCTATTTTTTTAATTCACACTACAATCATGTTTTTGTCATTAGGAAGCATGATATTGGTGCTTTGGTTAGTAAGAAAAGCTTTCACTCCTCTAATTTCCTTACAATTAAAGTTTGTTAATCAAATGAGACATGATTGGATTCCTATAACAATCTCTATTCTTTTTGCGATTAGGCGCTACACCATGTTCCCCTTATTGAGATACACGATATTTACGCTTTAGTTTGGTAAGAAAGGCTTTTCTTTCCACCATTTTCCCTAGAATCAAAGCTCATCCCTTAAACAAGACATGCTTCATTCTTGTAATAATCTCCTTTTTTTTATTAGTGATCACTACAGCCATGTTCTCCTCATTGGGTTACATGATATTGGTACTTTGGTATTCCAAGAAAAACTTTTCCCTCTACCATTTTTCTTATAAGCAAAGTTCATTCGTCAAATGAAACAAACTTGGATTCCCATAATAATATTCATTTCTTTGCAAATGGGCAGCATAATCAAGTTCTCTTCATTGGGATACATTATACTGATTCGTTGTCTTGGCAAGAAAAGCTTTTCTTTCCATATTTTCCATAGATTCAAAGTTTATCCATCAAACAAGACAAACTTGGATTCTTATAATAGTCTCCATTTTTTTTAATTCGCACTGTAACCATGTATTTGTCATTGCAATGCATGATATTGGCACTTTGGTTTAGGACAAAAAGCTTTCTCTCCTCTAATTTCCTTATAATCAAAGTCCGTCTGTCAAATTAGACATGCTTGGATTCTTATAACAATTTTCATTCTTTTTGCGATTGGGCACTACATCATGTTCCCCTCATTAAGATACATGATATTGACGCTTTGGTTTGGCAAGAAAAGCTTTTCTTTCTACCATTTTCCCTAGAATCAAATCTCGTCCCTCAAACGAGACAAACTTGGATTCTTGTAATAATCTCTATTTTTTTGTGAATGGGCACTACAATCATGTTTTCCTTATTGGGATACAAGATATCGGTGCTTTGGCTTTCCAAGAAAAGCTTTTCCCTCCACCATTTTTCTAATAATCAAAGTTCACCTATCAAATGAGATAAACTTGGATTCTCGTAATAATATTCATTTTTTTGTGATGGGCACCAAAATCATGTTCTACTTATTAGGATGCATGATATTGATGCATTGGTTGTGCAAGAAAAGCTTTTCTTTCCACATTTTCCATAGAATCAAAGTTCGTTCATCAAATGATGCAAACCTGGATTCTTGCAATAATCTCCACTTTTTACATGAATCAGCATGACAATTATGTTCTCCTTATTGGGATACATGATATTAGAGCTTTGGCTTATCAAGAAAAGCTTTTCCCTCTGCCATTTTCCTTATAACCAAAGATCATCTGTCAAACAAGATAAACTGAGATGCTCATAATAATATTCATTTTTTTTTATTGGGTGCCACAATCATGTTCTCCTCACTAGGATTCATGATGCTAATGCTTTGGTTTGGCAAGAAAAACTTGTCTTTCCACATTTTCCATAGAATCAAAATTTGTCTGTCAAATAAGACAAACTTGGATTCTTGTAATAATCTCTTTTCTTTTTTGTGAATTGGCACCACAATCATGTTATCCTCATTGGGATACATGATATTGGTGCTTTGGCTTTCCAAGAAAAGCTTTTCCCTCCACCATTTTTCTAATAATTAAAGTTCATCTGTCAAATGAGACAAACTTAGATTCTCATAATAATATTCATTGTTTTTGTGATTGGGCACTACAATCATATTCTCCTTATTGGTATGCATGATATTGATGCTTTGGTTTTGCAAGAAAAGCTTAGCTTTCCATATTTTCCATAGAATCAAAGTTCATTCATCAAATGAGACAAACTTGGATTCTCATAGTAATCTCCAACTTTTATGTCAATCCGCATGACAATCATGTTCTCCTCATTGGGATACATGATATTGGTGCTTTGGCTTTTCAAGAAAAGCTTTTCCCTCCACCATTTTTCTTATAACCAAAATTCGTCCATCAAATGAGGTAAACTTGGATTCTGGTAATAATTTTCATTTTTTTTATTGGGCACAACAATTATGTTCTCCTCATTAGGATGCATGATACTGATGCTTTGGTTTGGCAAGACAAGCTTTTCTTTCTATGTTTTTCATAGAATCAAAGTTTGTTCGTCAAACAAGACAATCTTAGATTCTCGTAACAATCTTCACCTTTTTTTAATTTCACACCATAATCATGTTCTCTCTACCATATTTCTTACAATCAAAGTTCATTTATCAAATGAGAAAACTTGGTTTCTCTTAATAATCTTCATTCTTTTCGTGATTGGGCACTAGATAACGTTCCCTTTATTGAGATGCAATGATATTAATTCTTTTGTTTGGCAAGAAAAGCTTTTCTTTCCACCTTTTTCCCTAGAATCGAAGCTCGTCCCTTAAAAAGGACAAACTTGAATTCTTGTAATAATCTCTATTTTTTTATTGATCGCTACAATCACATTCTCCTCATTAGGTATACGATATTTGCGCTTAAGTTTGGCAATAAAAGCTTTTCTCTGCACCATTTTATTTAAAATTAAAGTTTGTCTGTCAAATGAGACAAACTTGGATTCTTAGAATAATATTCATTTTTTTGTGATTGGGCACCACAATCATGTGCATCTCATTGGGATACATGATATTAATGCTTTAGTTTGGCAAGAAAAGCTTTTCTTTTCACATTTTCCATGGAAACAAAGTTCATCCATCAAATGAGACAAACTTGGATTCTCGTAATAATCTCCATTTTCTATGTGAATCAGGATGACAATCACGTTCTCCTCATTAGGATACATGATATTGGTGGTTTGGCTTTCCAAGAAAAGCTTTTCCTTCCACCATTTTCCTTATAACCAAAGTTTATCCGTCAAATGAGATAAACTTGGATGGTCGTAATAATGTTCATTTTTTTGTGATTGGGTGCCATGATTATATACTCCTCGTTGGGATACATGATACTGATGCTTTGATTTAGCAAGAAAAGCTTTTCTTTCCTTATTTTCCACAGAATGAAAGTTCATCCATGAAATAACACAAACTTAGATTCTCGTAATAATCTCCATTTTCTTATGAATCAGCACCACAATTGTGTTTTCCTTATTGGGATAGATGGTATTGGTGCTTTGGCTTTCCGAGAAAAGCTTTTCTCTCTACCATTTTCCTTATATTCAAAGTTCATCCATCAAATAGGACAAACTTGGATTCTGGAAATAATATTCATTTTTTTGTGATTGGGCACCACAATCATGTTCTCCTCACTGGGATATATGATATCGATGCTTTGGATTGGCATGAAAAGCTTTTCTTTCCATAATTTCCATTGAATCAAAGTTTGTCCATCAAATGAAACAATAATCTCTATTTTTCATGTGAATTGGCACAACAATCATGTTCTCCACATTGGGATACATGATATTGGTGCTTTAGCATTCCAAGAAAAGCTTTTCCGTCTTCTATTTTCCTTAGAATCAAAGTTTGTTTGTCAACTGACATAAACGATGATTCTCATAATAATCACCATTCTTTTTGTGACTAGGCACTATAATCATGTTCTACTTATTGGGATACATGATATTGGTGCTTCGATTTTGCAAGAAAAGCATTTCTCTCCACCATTTTCCTTATAATCAAAGTTCATGCATCAAGTGAGACAAACTTGGATTCTCTAATAATCTTTATTCTTTTGTGATTGGGTGTCACAATCATGTTTTCCTTATTGGGATACTTGATATTGATGCTTTGGTTTGGCAAGAAAACCTTTTCTTTCCACATTTTCCATAGAATCGAAGTTCGTCCATCAAATGAGACAAACTTGGATTCTCATAATAATCTCCATTTTTTATGTGAATTGGCATGACAATCATGTTCTCCTCATTGGTATACATGATATTGGCGCTTTGGTTTTCCAAGAAAAGCTTTTCCCTCCACCATTTTCCTTATTTTCAAAGTTCATCCGTTAAATGGGACAAACTTGGATTCTAGTAATAATATTTATTTTTTTTTGTGATTGGGATCCACAATCATGTTCTCCTCATTTGGATACATGATATTGATGCTTTGGATTGGCAAGAAAAGCTTTTCTTTCAACATTTTTTGTAGAACTAAAGTTTGTCCATCAAATAAGATAATCTTGAATTCTCATAATAATCTCCATGTTTTTATAATTCATACTAAAATCATGTTCTCCTTATTACGATGCACGACATTGGAGCTTTGGTTTAGTAAGAAAAGCTTTCTCTTGGCCATTTTCCCAACAATTCAAAGTTCATTCGTCAAATAAGATAAGCTTGGATTCTCATAATAATCTTCCTTATTTTTGTGATTGGGCACCTTATCATATGCCCCTTATTGAGATACATGATATTGATGCTATGGCTTGGCAAGAAAATCTTTTCTTTCCACCATTTTCCCTAGAATCAAAGCTCGTCTCTCAAATGAGACAAACTTGGATTCTTGTACGAATCTTTATTTTTCTATTATTGATCACTACAATCACGTTTTCCTCTTTGAGCACATGTTATTGGTGCTTTAGTTTGGCAATAAAAGCTTTTCTCTCCACTATTTTCCTTATAATCAAAGCTCATCTGTCAAATAAGACAAACATCAATTCTCATAATAATAATCATTTTTTTATGATTAGGCACCATAACCATGTGCTCCTCAATGGGATACGTGATACTGATGCTTTGGTTTGGCAAGAAAAGCTTTTCTTTCCATATTTTCCATAGAATCAAAGTTCGTCTGTTAAATGAGACAAACTTGGATTCTCATAATAATCTCTATTTTTTATGTGAATCAGCATGACAATCATGTTCTCCTCGTTGGAATACACTATATTCGTGCTTTGATTTTGCAAGAATAGTTTTTCTCTCCACCATTTTCCTTACAATCAAAGTTTATCAGTCAAGTGAGACAAACTTAGACTTTCATAATAATCTTTATTCTTTTTTGATTGGGCATCGCAATCATGTTTTCCTTTTTGGGATACTTGATATGGATGCCTTGGCTTGGCAAGAAAAGCTTTTCTCTCCACATTTTCCATAGAGTCAAAGTTCGTCCATCAAATGAGACAAACTTGGATTCTCGTAATAATCTCCATTTTTTATGTGAATCGGCATGACAATCATGTTCTCCTCATTGGGATACATGATAATAAATGCTTTGGCTTTCCAGGATAAGCTTTCCCTCCACCATTTTCCTTATAATCAAAGTTCGTCCATCAATTGAGGCAAACTTTGATTCTTATAATAATATTCATTTTTTTTGTGATTGGGCACCACAATCGTGCTCTCCTCATGGGATAGAGGATACTAATGCTTTGGTGCGGCAAGGAGAGCTTTTCTTTTCACACTTTCCATAGAATCAAAGTTCGTCTGTCAAAGAAGATAAACTTGGATTCTCGTAATAATCCCCATGATTTTTTAATTCACACGACAATCATGTTTTCTTCATTGCGATGCACGATATTGGTCCTCTGGTTTTTCAAGAAAAGCTTTTTCTTTTCTACTTTCTTCACAATCAAAGTTCATTTGTCAAATGTGACAAGCTTGGATTCTCATAATAATCATCATTCTTTTTGTGATTGGCCACTACATCATGTTCCCCTCATTAAGGTACATGATCTTGATGCTTTGGTTTAGGAAGAAATGCTTTTCTTTCCACCATTTCCCTAGAATCAAAGATTGTCCCTTAAATGAGACAAACTTGGATTCTTAATCTCTATTTTTTTTATTAATCACTACAATCATGTTTTCCTCTTTTGGCAAACAATATTGGTGCTTTGGTTTGGCAATAAAAGCTTTTCTCTCCACCGTTTTATTTGCAGTTAAAGTTCATCCATCAAGTGAGACAAACTTGGATTGTCATAATTATATTCATTTTTTTATTGGGAACCACAATCATGTGCTCTTCATTGGGATACATGATACTGATGCTTTGGTTTGGTGAGAAAAGCTTTTTTTCCACATTTTTCATTGAATCAAGTTCATCCATCAAATGAAACAAACTTGGATTCTCATAATGATCTCCACTTTTCTTGTGAATCGACATGACAATCATGTTTTTCTCTTTGGGATACAACATATTGGTGCTTTGGCTTTCCAAGAAAAGCTTTTCCCTCCACCATTTTCCTTAGAATCAAAGTTCATCCATCAACTGAGATAAATCATGATTCTCGTAATAATTTCCATTCTTTTTATGATAGGGCACTACAATCATGTTCTACTCATTGGGATAGACGATATTGGTGCTTTGATTTTGCAAGAAAACCTTTTCTTTCCACCGTTTTCCTTATAATCAAAGTTTATTCGTCAAATGAGGTAAACTTGGATTCTCGTAGTAATCTCTATTTTATTATGAATCAGCACCACAATCACGTTTTCATTGGGATACATGATATTAGTGCTTTGGCTTTCCAAGAAAAGCTTTTCACTCTACCATTTTCCTTATATTCAAAGTTCATCCGTCAAATGAGATAAACTTGGATTCTCGTAACAATATTCATTTTTTTGTGACTCGACACCACAATCATGTTCTCTTGGGATACATGATACTGATGCTTTGGTTTGGCAAGAAAAGCTTTTCTTTCCACATTTTCAATAGAATCAAAATTCATTCTTAAAATGAGACAAACTTGGATTCTTATAATAATCGACATTTTTTATGTGAATCAGCACGACAATCATGTTCTTCTTATTAGGATACGCGATATTGGTGCTTTGGCTTTCCAAGAAAAGCTTTTCCCTCCACCATTTTCCTTTAATCAAAGTTTGTCCGTCAAATGAGACAAACTTGGATTCTCGTAATAATATTCATTGTTTTGTGATTGGGCGCCCCAATCTTGTTCTCCTTATTAGGATACATGATATTGATGCTTTGATTTGGCAAGAAAAGTTTTTTTTCCACATTTTCCGTAAAATCAAAGATTGTTCATCAAATGAGACATACTTGGATTCTCATAATAATCTCCATTCTTTTATGTGAATCGGCAAGACAATCTTGTTCTCCTCATCGAGATACATGGTACTGGTGCTTTGGCATTCAAAGAAATGTTTTTCCCTCTACCATTTTCTTTTCAATCAAAGTTCATCCATCAAATGAGACAAACTTAGATTCTTATAATAATATTTATTTTTTTGTGATTGGGCTCCATAATCAAGTTCTCCTCATTGTGGTGCAAAATACTGATGCTTTGGTTTGACAAGAAAAGCTTTTCTCTCCACGTTTTCCATAGAATCAAAGTTTGTTCATCAAATGAGACAAACTTAAATTCTCGTAATAATCTCCATTTTTTATTTCAATCAGCATGAAAATCATGTTCTCCTCATTGGGATACATGATATTGGTGCTTTGGCTTTCCAAGAAAAGCTTTTCCCTCCACCATTTTCCTTTTAATCAATGTTTATCTATCAAATGACATAAACTTGGATTCTCATATTAATATTCATTGTTTTTGTGATTGGGCACCGCAATCTTGTTCTCCTCATTGAGATACATGATATTGATGCTTTGGTTTGGCAAGAAAAGCTTTTCTTTCCATTTTCTCCATATAATCAAAGTTCATTCATCAAATGAGACAAACTTGGATTCTTGTAATAATCTCTATTTCTTATGTGAAGTAGCATGACAATCATGTTCTCCTTATCGTGATACATGATACTGGTGCTTTGGTTTTCAATGAAAAGCTTTTCCCTCCACTATTTTCCTTATAATCGAAGTTCATCCACCAAATGAGACAAACTTGGATTCTCATAATAATATTCATTTTTTTGTGACTAGGCTCCATAATCATGTTCGCGTTATTGTGGTGCATGATACTGTTGCTCTGGTTTGGCAAGAAAAGCTTTCCTCTCCATGTTTTTCATAGAATCAAAGTTCATCCATCAAACAAGATGATCTTGGATTCTAGTAATAATCTCCATGTTTTTTTAATCCGCACTACAATCATGTTCTCCTCATTGCGATGCACGATATTGGTGCTTTGGTTTGGCAAGAAAAGCTTTCTCTCTACCATTTCCCTTACAATCAAAGTTTGTTCATCAAATGAAATAAGCTTGCATTCACATAATAATCTTCGTCTAGATCATGTTCACCTTATTGAGATACATAATATTAATGCTATGGCTTGGCAAGAAAAGCTTTTCTTTCCATCATTTTCCCTAGAATCAAAGCTCGTACCTCAAATGAGATAAACTTGGATTCTTGTAATAATCTATATTTTTTTATTATTGATCACTACAATCACGTTCTCCCCTTTGGGTACACGATATTGTACTTTGGCTTGGTAATAAAAGCTTTTCTCTACACCATTTTCTCTATAATCAAAGTTCATACTTCAAATAGGATAAACTTGGATTCTCAAAATAATATTCATTTTTTTATGATTAGATACCATAACCATGTGCCCTTAATTGGGATGCAGGATACTGATGCTTTGGTTTAGCAAGAAAAGCTTTTCGTTAAACATTTTCATAGTATCAAAGTTCATCCATCAAATGAGACAAACCTGGATTCTCATAGTAATCTCCAATTTTTTATGAATCAGCACCATAATCATGTTTTCCTTATCGGGATACATGACATTGGTGCTTTGACTTTTCAAGGTTTTCACTCCATCATTTTCCTTATATTCAAAGTTTATCTGTTAAATGAGAAAAACTTGGATTCTTATAATAATATTCATTTTTTTTATGATTCGGTACCACAATCATGTTTTCATCATTGTGATACCTAATACTGATGCTTTGGTTTGGCAAGAAAAGCTTTTCTTTCCATATTTTCCATAGAATCAAAGTTTGTTCATCAAATGGGACAAACTTGGATTCTCGTAATAATCTCCATTTTTTATGTGAATCGGCACAACAATCATGTTCTCCTCATTAGGATACATGATATTGATGCTTTGGTTTGGCAAGAAAAGCTTTTCTTTCGATAATTTCCAGGGAATCAACGTCCATTCATCAAATGAGACAAACTTGGATTCTCTTAATAATCTCCATTTTTTATGTGAACCGGCATGACAATCATGATCTCCTTATCATGATACATGATATGGGTGCTTTGGCTTTCAAAGAAAAGCTTTTCCCTCATCCATTTTCCTTATAATCAAAGTTTATTCATCAAAAGAGACAAACTTAGATTCTCATAATAATATTCATTTTTCTATGATTGGGCTCCACAATCATATTCTCCTCATTATGGTGCATGATACTGATCTTTGGTTTGGCAAGAAAAGCTTTTCTCCCCACCTTTTTCATAGAATCAAAGTTCATCCATCAAACAAGACAATCTTGGATTCTAGTAATAATCTCTATGTTTTTTGAATTCACACTACAATAATGTTCTCATTGTGATGCACGATATTGGTGCTTTAGTTTGGCAAGAAAAGCTTTCTCTTTACCATTTTCCTTACAATTAAGGTTCGTTCGTCAAATGAAACAAGCTTGGATTCTTAAAATAATCTACATTCTTTTTGCTGTTGGGCACTACATCATGTTCCCCTTATAAAGATACATGATTTAGTGCTTTGGTTTGGCAAGAAAAGCTTTTTTTTCCACTATTTTCCCTTAAATCGAAGCTCGTCCCTCAAACGAGACAAACTTGGATTCTTATAATAATATCCATTTTTTTATTGATCACTACAATCACGTTTTCCTTTTTTGGTACACGATATTGGTACTTTGGTTTGGCAATAAAAGCCTTTCTCTCCACCATTTTTCTTATAATCAAAGTTTGTCCGTCAAATGAGACAAACTGATATTCTCATAATAATATTCATTTTTTTGGTGATTGGGCGCCATAATCATGTGCTCGTAATTGGGATACATGATGTTGATGCTTTTGTTTGGCAAGTAAAGCTTTTCTTTCCACATTTTTTGTAGTATCAAAGTTCATCCATTAAATGAGACAAACTTTGATTCTCGTAGTAATCTCTGTTTTCTTGTGAATCGACGCCACAATCATGTTTTTCTTATTGGGATACATGAAATTGGTGCTTTGGCTTTCCAAGAAAAGCTTTTCACTCCACCATTTTCCTTATATTCAAGGTTCATCTGTCAAATGAGAAAAACTTGGATTCTCATAGTAATATTCATTTTTTTATGATTCGACACCACAATCATCTTCTCCTCAATGGGATACATGATACTGATTTTGGTTTGACAAGAAAAGCTTTTCTTTCCATATTTTCCATAGAATCAAAATTCGTTCATCAAATAAGAAAAACTTGGATTCTTGTAATAATATCCATTTTTTATGTGAATCGGCATGACAATCATGTTCTCCTCATTGGGATACATGATATTGGTGCTTTGGCTTTCCAAGAAAAGCTTTCCCTCCACCATTTTCCTTTTAATCAAAGTTCATTCGTCAAATGAGAAAAACTTGGATTCTCATGGTAATATTCATTTTTTTATCATTCGACACCACAATCATCTTTTCCTCATTGGGATACATGATACTGATGTTTCGGATTGACAAGAAAAGCTTTTCTTTCCACATTTTCCATAGAATCAAAGTTCATACATCAAATGAGACAAACTTGGATTCTCGTAATAATCTTCATTTTTTATGTGAATTGGCACGAAAATCATGTTCTTCTCATTGGGATACATGATATTGGTGCTTTGGCTTTCCAAGAAAAGCTTTTTCTTTCACCATTTTCCTTTTAATCAAAGTTCATCCGTCCAATCAGACAAACTTGAATTCTCGTAATAATATTCATTCTTTTGTGATTGGGCACTGCAATCTTGTTCTCCTTATTAGGATACATAATATTGATGCTTTGGTTTGGCAAGAAAAGCTTTTCTTTCCATAATTTCCAAAGAATCAATGTCCATTTAGCAAATAAGATAAACTTAGGTTCTCATAATAATCTCTATTTTTTTGTGAATGGCATGACAATCATGTTCTCCTCATCGAGATATATGATACGGGTGCTTTGGCTTTGAAAGAAAAGCTTTTCCCCCCACCATTTTCCTTATAATCAAAGTTCATCCGTCAAATGAGACAAGCTTGGATTATAGTAACAATATTCATTTTTTTCTGATTGGACACTGCAATCTTGTTCTTCTCATTGGAATACATGATATTGATGCTTTGGTTTGGCAAGAAATGCTTTTCTTTCCAAATTTTCCATAAAATCAATGTTCGTTCAGCAAATGAGACAAACTTAGGTTCTCGTAATAATCTCAATTTTTTATGTGAACCGATATGACAATCATGTTCTCTGCATCGAGATACATGATACGGGTGCTTTGGCTTTCAAAGAAAAGCTTTTCCCTCCACCATTTTCCTTATAATCAAAGTTCATCTGTCAAATGACACAAACTTTGATTCTCATACTAATATTCATTTTTCTGCCATTAGGCTCCATAATCATTTTCTTTTCATTTTGGTGCATGATATTAATGCTTTGGTTTGGTGTGGCAAGAAAAGCTTTTCTTTCCATATTTTTCATAAAATCAAAGTTCGTCCACCAAACAAGACAATCTTGAATTCTAGTAATAATCTCTATGTTTTTTGAATCCATGCTACAATCATGTTCTCCTTATTGTGATGCATGATATTAGTGCTTTGGTTTAGCAAGAAAAGCTTTCTCTTCACCATTTTCCTTATAATCAAAGATCGTTCACCAAATGAAACAAGCTTGGATTCTCATAATAATCTTCATTCTTTTTGCTATTGGGCACTAAATCATGTCCCCTTTATTGAGATACATGATTTGATGCTTTAGTTTGGCAAGAAAAGCTTTTCTTCCACCATTTTCCCTAAAATCAAAGCTTATCCCTCAAATGAGACAAACTTGGATTCTTGTAATAATCTCTATTTTTTATTGATCACTACAATCACATTCTCCTCTTTGGGTACATGATATTAGTACTTTGGTTTGGCAATAAAAGCTTTTCTCTCCACCATTTTCCCAATAATCAAAGTTCATCCGTCAAATGAGACAAACTGGGGTTCTCATAATAATATTCATTTTTTTGTCGTTGGGCACCACAATCATGTGCTCCTAACTGAGATACATAATAATGATGCTTTGGTTTGGCATGAAAAGCTTTTCGTTCCACATTTTTCATAGTATCAAAGTTCATTCGTTAAATGAGACAAACTTGCATTCTTATAGTAATCTCTATTTTCTGGTGAATCAACACCACAATCATGTTTTTCTCATTAGGATACATGATATTGGTGCTTTGGCTTTCCAAGAAAAGCTTTTCACTCCACTATTTTCCTTATATTTAAAGTTCATTTGTTAAATGAGAAAAACTTGGATTCTCGTAATAATATTCATTTATTTGTGATTCGGCACCACAATCACATTCTCCTCATTCGGATACATGATACCAATGCTTTGGTTTGGCAAGAAATGCTTATCTTTCCACATTTTCCATTGAATCAAAGTTCATTTATTAAATGAGACAAACTTGGATTCTCGTAATAATCTTCACTTTTTATCTGAATTAGCATGACAAAAATGTTCTCTTCATTGAGATACTTGATATTGGTGCTTTAGCTTTCCAGGAAAAGCTTTTCCCTCTATTATTTTCCTTTTAATCAAAGTTCGTCCGTTAAATAAGACAAACTTGGATTCTCATAATAGTATCATTTTTTGTGATAGGGCACTGCAATCTTGTTCTCCTCATTGGGATACATGATATTGATGCTTTGGTTTGGCAAGAAAAGCTTTTCTTTCCACATTTTCCATAGAATCAAAGTTTGTTCATCAAATGAAACAAACTTGGATTCTCGTAATAATCTCCATTCTTTATGTGAACAGGCATGACAATCATGTTGTCCTCATTGGGGTACATGATACTAGTGCTTTTGCTTTCCAAGAAAAGCTTTTCCCTTCACCGTTTTCCTTATAACCAAAATTCATCCATTAAATGAACAAAACCTAGATTCTCATAATAATATTCATTTTTTTATGATTGGGCACCACAACCATGTTCTGCCCATTGGGATATGCGATAATGATTTTTTTTGGCAAGAAAAGCTTTTCTTCCACATTTTGCACAGAATGAAAGTTCACCCATCAAATGAGACAGACATGAATTCTCGTAATAATCTCCATTTCTTATGTGAATTGGCACCACAATCACGTTTTCCTCTTTGGGATACATGATATTGGTGCTTTGGCTTCCCAAGAAAAGCTTTCCCCTACACCATTTTCCTTATAATCAAAGTTTATTCATCAAATGAGACAAACTTGGATTCTCATAATAATATCCATTTTTTTTGTGATTGGGCACCATAATCATGTTTTCCTCATTGGGATACATGGTACTGATGCTTTGGTTTGGCGAGAAAAGCTTTTCATTCCCTATTTTCCATAGTATCAAAGTTCATCTGTAAAATAAGATATTCTTGGATTCTTGTAATAATCTCCACATTTTTTTAATTAGCACTACAGTCATGTTCTCCTCATTGCGATGCATGATATTGGTGCTTTGGTTTGGCAAGAAAAGCTTTCTCTCCTTCATTTTCCTTATAATCAAAGTTCGTACATTAAATGAGACCAACTTGGATTCTCGTAATAATATTCATTTTTTTGTGATTGGGCACCATAATCATGTTCTCTTTATCAGGATACATGATACTGATGCTTTGGTTTGATAAGAAAAGCTTTTCCTTCCATAGTTTCCATAGAATCAAAGTTTATCTGTCAAATAAGATAATCTTAAATTCTCGTAATAATCTCCATGTTTTTTTTAATTGGCACTACAATGATGTTCTCCTTATTGCGATGCATGATTTGGTGCTTTGGCAAGATCTCTTCGCCATTTTCCTTATAATCAAAGTTCATCCGTCAAATAAGAGAAACTTAAATTCTCATAATAATATTCATTTTTTTATGATTGGGGACTATAATCATGTTCTCCTCATTGGGATACATGATACTGATGCTTTGGTTTGGCATGAAAAGCTTTCCTTTCCATATCTTCCATAGAATCAAAATCATCCATCAAACAACATAATCTTGGACTCCTGTAATAATCTCCTTGTTTTTTAATTCGCACTACAATTATGTTTTCCTCATTGCGATGCACGATATTGGTGCTTTGGTTTGGCAAGAAAAGCTTTCTCTGTGCCATTTCCTTATAATCAAAGGTCATCTCTCAAATGAGACAAACTTGGATTCCCATAATAACATTCATTTTTTTTTTGTGATTGGGCACAACAATCATGTTCTCCTCATTGGTGTACATGATACAGACGCTTTGGCTTAGCAAGAAAAGCTTTTTCTTCCACATTTTCAATAGAATCAAAGTTTGTCTATCAAATGAGATAATCTTGGATTCTCATAATAATGTCCATGATTTTTTAATTTGCACTACAATCATGTTTTCATCATTGCGATGCATGATATTATTGCTTTGGTTTAGCAAGAAAAGATTTCTCTACTCCAATTTCCTTACAATCAAAGTTCATTTGTCAAATGAGACAAGTTTGGATTCTCATAATAATCTTCATTCTTTTTATGGTTGGGCACTACATCACATTCCCTTCATTGAGATACGTGATATTAATGCTTTAGTTTGGCAAGAAAAGCTTTTCTTTCCATGATTTTCCAAACAATCAAAGCTTATCCTTCAAACATGACAAACTTGGATTCTCGCAATAATCTATATTTTTTTATTACTAATCACTACAATCATGTCATCCCTTTTGGGTACATCATATTAGTGCTTTGGTTTGGCAATAAAAGCTTTCCCTCCACCATTTTCCATATAAACAAAGTTCATCCGTCAAATGAGACAAACTTAGATTCCTGTAATAGTATTCATTTTTTTGTGATTGGGCACTGCAATCATGTGCTCCTCATTGGGATACATGATACTGATGCTTTGGTTTGGAAAGAAAAACCTTTTTTTCAAAATTTTCATTGAATCAAAGTTCATCCATCAAAGCGACAAACTTGGATTCTCATAATAATCTCCATTTTTCTTTTGAATCGACATGACAATCATGTTTTCTTCATTAGGATACATGATATTAGAGCTTTGGCTTTCCAAGAAAAGCTTTTCCCTCTAGCATTTTACTTAGAATCAAAGTTCATCTACCAACTAAGACAAAGGATGATTCTCATAATAATCTCCATTCTTTTTATGATTGGGCACCACAATCATGTTCTACTTATTGGGATATGAGATATTGGTGTTTTGATTTTGCAAGAAAAGCTTTTCTTTCCACCATTTTCCTTACAATCAAAGTTCATCTGTCAAGTGAGACAAACTCAGATACTTATAATAATCTTCATTCTTCTTTGATTGGGCACCACAATCAAGTTTTCCTCATTAGGATACGTGATTTCGATGCTTTTCTTTGGCAAGAAAAGCTTTTCTTTCCACATTTTCCATAGAATCAATGTTCATCCATCAAATGAGACAAACTTGGATTCTCATAATAATCTTTCATGACAATCATGTTCTTCTTATTGGGATACATGATATTGCTGCTTTGGTTTTCCAAGAAAAACTCTTCCCTCGACCATTTTCCTTATATTCAAAGTTCATCTGTTAAATAGGATAAACTTAGATTCTGGTAATAATATTCATTTTTTTGTGATTGGGCACCACAATCATGTTCTCCTCATTGGGATACATTATACTGATGCCTTGGTTTGGAAAGAAGAGCTTTTCTTTCCATATTTTCGATAGAATGAAAGTTCATCTATCAAACAAGACAACCTTGGATTGTCATAATAATCTTCATGTTCTTTTAATTCGCATTACGATCATGTTCTCCTCATTGCGATGCATGACATTGGTGCTTTGGTTTGGCAGGAAAAGCTTTCTCTCTGCCATTTTCCTTACAATCAAAGTTCGTTCGTTAAATGAGACAAGCTTGGATTCTCATAATAATCTTCATTCTTTTTGCGATTAGGCACTACATCATGTTCCCTTTATTGAGATACATGATATTGATGGTTTGGTTTGGCAAGAAAAGCTTTTTTTCTCACCATTTTCCCTAAAATCAAAGCTCGTCTCTCCAATGAGATAAACTTAGATTCTTGTAATAATCTCTATTTTTTTATTATTGCCCACTACAATCACGTTCTCTTCTTTAGGTTCATGATACTGGTGCTTTGGTTTGGCAATAAAAGGTTTTCTCTCCATCATTTTTCTTACAATCAAAGCTCATCTATCAAATGAGACAAACTTGGATTCTTGTAATAATATACATTTTTTTTGTGATTGGGCACCATAACCATGTGCTCCTCATTGGGATAAATGATACTGATGCTTTGGTTTGGCATGAAAAGCTTTTCATTCCACATTTTCCATAGAAACAAAGTTCATCCGTCAAATGAGACAAACTTGGATTCTCTTAATAATCTCTATTTTTTACGATAATCAGCATGACAATCATGTTCTCCTCATTGGGATACACGATATTAGTGCTTTGATTTTGCGAGAAAAGTTTTTCTATTCACCATTTTCCTTATAATCAAAGTTTATTAGTCAAGTGAAACAAACTTGAACCGTCATAATAATCTTCATTCTTCTGTGATTGGACACCAAATCATGTTTTCCTCATTGGGATACTTGATACTGATGCTTAGGTTTGGCAAGAAAAGCTTTTCTTTCCATATTTTCCATGGTATCAAAGTTCATCCATAAAATAAGACAAACTTGGATTCTCGTAATAATCTCTATTTTTTATGTGAATCGGCATGACAATCATGTTCTCCTCATTGGTATACATGATATCACTGTTTTGGCTTTCCAAGATAAGCTTTTCCCTCACCATTTTCCTTATAACCAAAGTTCATCTGTCAATTGAGACAAACTTGGATTCTTATAATAATCTTTATTTTTTTGTGATTGGGCACCATAATCATGTTGTCTTCATTAGGACACATGAAACTAATGCTTTGATTTGGTAAGAAAAGCTTTTCTTTCCTTATTTTCCATAGAATCAAAGTTCATCCATCAAACAAGATAATCTTGGATTCTTATAAAATCTCCATGATTTTTTAATTTGCACTGCAAACATGTTTTTTTCATTACGATGCATCTCACAATTGGTATCAATTATTTGGGAATAACCAAATTGATAATTTTTAAGATGCATCTAGGTTCTTTGATTAAATAAGATTTGTTTGACATATTCATAGAAGTCCGAGAATGAGAAAAAATTTAATTGTAGTTGAAAATAGGGTTGGAGTATCCTTTCAAAAAGGTAGGGTTAGAGTATCACCGTGGATAACAAATAATTTTGGCAAAAGAGGTTTCTTTTAATCTTAACAATTTTGAAAAGCGGCGTTAGAGTATCCCCTCAGAAGGATAGGGTTGGAGTATCCTCATGGATGACAAATCATTTTGACAAAAGAAGGTTTTTTTTAATCTCGATAATTTAAAAAAATAGGGTTAGAGTATCCCGTCGAAAAGGCAGGGTTAGAGTATTCCCAAAAGTGATACATTTAACACTCTTTTACGAGCCTATAGGAGATCAAAGCATATTCTCGAGTCTAATTGGGTTGACATAGAGACATTCGAATGTCTCGAGATGAAATTCGAGAAAACAACTCAATTTTGACCAAAACTGAAAATAGGGAACAGCATCGCACTATCTTGCTTCCTAAATTTATTCTAAATTGGTTCGCAAGATTTAGAAGGTGGATAAGACACCATTAAAAAGGTAATTCGATGAGGGTCATACTAAAAATATTCCCACTACCCCAAAAAGTCACTTTCTAGGGGAATAAATTTTCAAGTTCTGATTGATAGTGTTACTGGTAGAGCATATGAGGGACAAAGTCTGTCAAAATTTGAAAAAATCACCCTAGACTCATTTGGTATAAAAAATTGCAAACAATATCTTTCTGAAAAGGGAATTTCATGAACTTCTAGGAACAATGTTTGAGAAATTTGGAAAAATCATTTAGTGGGCCCGAACGGCCCAATTAGAATACATGTTTAGATTCCAAAGGTTTTGGATAGTTTAGACTTGAAAAATCATAACTCTCTCATCTGGAATGATCCAAGGGTGAATAAGACATCATTTTAAAGATAATTTGACATGCTTTGGTGGAAAAATATCAAAAAATTCATGAAAAATCGTTTAGGATTTTAAAGTGATTTTTCAATTTGCAACAATTGTGCTACCAGCAAGGGATATCTCTTATTTTTTATGTCTACTAGTCCAAACTCGAGTCATTAACATTCGAACATCTATGACTGAAGGGAAAGAGTGGCATGAGCATCACAAGCTCATTTGCACAGCCCCGGAGTAGTTTGGGATGATGAAACAGCCCGTTGATCATACCACTCAAGGTTTTGACTCAAG
>JBBYHL010021874.1:0-11055 GCA_038381835.1 Adansonia madagascariensis
AAAAAATGTATTTCAACATGATAAAAATGCATAAAACACATCCTTAGGTGTATATAAATGTTTCAACCAAGCATGGACGGCCTTAAAATAATTTTTTACTTTTATAATTTAGTCCTTATATTTTTTATAATTAGAATATAGAACCAAAACATAAAAAATTCACTAAATCACACTTGTATTTAATCTTTCAAGCTTTGAACTATCTAGCAAAGCTTTAAAAATTTTGAGAAAATTATTTTTTAGTCCCTACAATTTTCAAAAATCACAAAATAATGCAAATCATCATGAACACCAAAAATCTTATATCAACCAACACCAAAAAACAATATCCATTAAATTCTCCAACACAGCAACCTTAAATTTTATTTCTACCAAGCTCAAATCAGCATCATCATGTGCAAAATCATGAAATATAAACATATAAACATGTTTTATCAACATATTAACATAAAAATACCAAGGAAAATAGTATCAACATGAATATATAGATAACGAAATCAACATCATATCAATAATAATATATTTCATGAAAAAACAAGCTATTGTTAAGAAAAATTAAACAAATCAATTAATCAAAGAAAATTGTTCATAGCCATCTTACTTTGCCTTTCAACGTGGATCAAAATTCATGAGCTCAAGCATGATTTTGGCTTAGTAAAAGGAAGAAAATTGAATGAAATGAACAAAAACTAAAAATTTTCTAAGTTTTATACCTTAAAAGTATGAAAAACTTATTTTATCTTAAGTTTTTGAGCTAATTTTTGCTTGGGAAACCATTAATCTTCTCTTGAAACATTCTCCCTCTTTTTATAAGGTGAAGGTTTGGCCTTTGATTTTTCTTTTTTTTTATCATTTTTATTACTTTTAAAGTTTTTTTTTATAGATTTTATTGAAATATGTGAAAATATTTAAAACCCTAAATTTTGAAAAATTTTACAAAAAATTTTTATTGAAAAAAACTTTCTATTTAAAACTGAGGAAATTCGAAAATACATTGAAATATTTATAAAAATGAGTTGAATTAAGTAGGTTATTAAAAATATAAATTTATATAATTTATACAATAATAAAGATGAAAATCTAAAATCCAGAACAAATTTTATTGAAAAAATTTCATGAGTAGAATATTAGCAGTAATGTGAAAAATTCAACATTAAGCAATTAATTTGTCAACTTGACGCATCGCAGTAAAAATACCAATATGGATTTTTCTTGAATATTTTTTATTTTTTGGGGTGAATATTGATGTAAATACCACATGGGCATTAGTAAAAATATACAATGGTTGACTTATTAATTTTTGTAAAAAGTAAAAAAACAATGCTAAAAAGATGGAATTAGACGTTAACATCATATGAAAAAATTAATTTCAAAATTTCAAAAGAATAAAGTTAAAAACCAATTTTTTGGTTCTAATATTACATAGGTATCAATAAAAATAAATGACAGTCAACTCATGAAATTTCTCAGAAATACCCTTAAAATCCCTAAAAATAGGAGATTTGATTGTGATTTCATCTGCATAAATGAATTTCAAAATTTGACAAGAAAATATTTAGAAACCAATTTTTCTATTGTATATTCGTCCTTTTTTTTTCGAGATTTGAGCTCTATGACCCTTGAAATTGCACTTTTTCTATCACGTGCATACATGGCTGTTTAGGTATGACTAAATTAGTCTTGAAAATGCCTAACATGCCTAGAGGAGTTTAGACTTTACCAAGCTTCCTGCTAGACTCTTAGTCTTAGATATTTAGGACTATGAAAAAAGGGGCTTGGACGAAATTAGGTGTATACACCTACCACACATAGTGCACGTGCATTTGTATTAGATTTGTAAGAAGTCTTTGGGTAGCAAGTAATTTGATTATAAAATTTGTTAATTATCATATAAACACGACTATGAAACAAATCACAGATTCCTTAAATAGGATCATCTTGTATGATCTTAATTAATTTTTTAGATCAAGAAACCTAAAGAACTATTTAAGATTTAAACATATCTCAATCTTGAGAAGTCTTTCAACAATTCCTAATTATCAAAAACAATGAGCTTGGTTGTCATAAACCAAAGCTATGAAAGTTTTTAGCCTTTAATGGTTATCCACATAGATGACTTGTAAAACCTTTAATAAGGAAGAGACTTTGCTGTCGGGAGCCATGCTAGCAGCTTATATTTCAATAAATCTTCCCTTAGCATAAAAGAATCTTGATTCATTAATCAAGGAAAGGAAAGAAAATAATTTTTCTCTTTTAAGTAACCAAGATTGTGCTAACCCCTTAGGGTTTTTGAGAGAAATCATAAACTAGGTTTGAAGAGTCTTTTGAGCTTATTTTCAAAGCCTCCAATTAGCTATGAGGAATGAAAAAATGGTTTATATAGCCTAGGGTTTAAAATTTTAATTTTTGCCCTTGGCCGATGTAAACTTATTCAAATTAGGTCTAAGTAACCATTACTTATATCAAACATATAAGCCTAGTCTCAATTTAATTTCTTCTAATCACCCTTAGTGTGTGACCCATTAGGCCCCTATTATATTGGTAATAAATATAAAATAGCCCAATGAATAATATTTTATATTTATAAACCAAGGTTGACATCTAGCAATGCATCATGGGCACCCAACACACAAGAGTGTTAATATGGTTTTGACAAACCCTTTATTGTTTAGTATCTTAGTGTAATAAATATCCTTTCATTCGATATCCCAAAATTATCAAGAGTATGGTTTAGTGTCTACTCTTAGCTCATTCTATATTAGTATGCAACCCCTATGTGTTAACTCTATAATCAATATTGCCTTGGCCAAGGACTTTAAGTTAACGTGGGCCAAGTACATGTCAGAGATGTCCTCTCATATCACTTAGGGTGATGAATCCTCTTTGGACTACTATTCACAACCATATGATTCATGCCATACCCAAAACCACCCTACCATAAGCATCTATCTATTGTTGACCTGTTCGTGATGGATTTAAAGCATGACACTCCTTATACGAGATGACTTAGTGTCACAAGTCTACGGATCACTTACACTATTGACACATGAAAGTATTTCTATAGACACTTGAGTGAAATACCAAATAGAACTCTTATAGTGGGTCATGTTCAATGAACTTGTTACCATAATAAGCACCCACATTACATCCCCAATTATCTTTAAACTTCTACTGATGAATCAGTTGCATGCATCAATTGCATAAAGGCTTACATATACTAGACTTTGTGCATTGTCAATGCTTGTTTTGATAATACGATGATCAAGAATGCTTTTAGAAATATGGCTTTGTTGCATAAGGATATGATAATTGTAACTCTTTACAATTCTCTTGTAAGGCTTATGTGTTTCATAGACTTTATCTATGTATGTTGTTTATAACAATTACACAATTACACCTTATGGAAAAGAAATATGTTTATAACATTAAATAAATATAATGCTTTATTATATGAAATCACTAAATGATAATGCCTTCCAAGCCACAACGATTGGCTTGTAGGCCTTACACTAACAAGATTCTCTCCAAACTCTATGGTGATATTAGGGTCCCAATTTGTAGGAGGAAGTAAGCTATCCACCTTTGTGAGTGCCCCTCTGTTTAGGCATATAAAAACTTCCAAGGTGTAAATTACCTATATCTCTCATGAGCAACCCTTCGCATTTGCATAGAGATATACATCTATTGGATCAAACCTGTTCCACCAAGCCTATGATGGGCCTAGGATCAGGGTGCCTCAGCTATCCTCACTGGATGGAAAAACGATTCAGATACCAATTAAGACATCTATTTAAGCTCATATAGTGAGCCTTATTAGCCTAACCATTTCAAAACCATACTAAAATGCTACTAGAATAACCCAAAGAATAAAAATACTTGGGGAAACACTTCTTACCTTTACTGCTATGTACCATAGTTACGTAGGCGAGGATGAACAAACATTGTCACTCGCAATTGTCATTTCAATCTCTCATCTCATTTCTTCACTAAGGCATGTTGTTATGCTGTCTTATCAATGACTAACCCTTATCAATAAATGGGTAATGACAAGCAAAAGTCACCACCTACAATACCCCATATCAACCTAAAAAGACCATATCCAACTTGAATAAGCCATTCTGCTATTCAAATGATGTCTTAATGAATACCTCCGTAGATGGTGATGAATAAACATCACTATTTAACCAGTTAGTTTTGTCCCTATAAGGACCCATATAACCTCAATAAAGGTAATTTTTAACCTGGACATGGTTATACGGTCTTTGTATGCTTGGCTCCTTTTGATGTTTGCAATTGTCATGTCCGCCCCTCGGCACCGTAATGCCTATTGTTGGGGCAATTTTTTGTGATTCATCTTTGCTTCAATTCTTTTGTTCATTATTCTTATTTATCGTTATTGTTTTTTTACTAACCTATTTTCTTGTTGCTTTTTGATTGTTGCCTGCATCATTTCATCATAATCATCATCATAGGACAATTGGCCAAAGTTTTAATGTTTAGCAAGGGGTGTCTAATGTGGAGCAATATTCCATCTCCATTCTCAAGTCTTTTGAAAAAGTCCAAACTAGTTAGAGCAACAACGACATGAAGATGGGAATATCCTTAAACTTGATCATGTATCAACAATGCATGAGAGGGTGAAGATTGGGTTTCGACAAAATGATTGCCTAGATTTGAAACATATTGGGATAACATTGAGATAGAGAGATAAACCAGGTTATCAAAGAAAGAGGTTGTTTTAGGGTAGATCTTGAGAGTATGATGAAAATTTATGTGGCACTCTGGAAAAGAAACATTAATCGATGCATCAGTAAGTCATTAGCCAAATGGGAGGTAAAGCTTGTAGCCATTGATAAGGAGTTAAATCAATGGAAAAAAGAGGCCTGGGCTAATAGAGAAAAGCTTATAAAGGTTCATACCCTTACATCAACCTACTAAATAAGGAATGGATGTTTAAAAGCTTAAGTATGAGATTTGAGAGCAAACAGTGTTGAGAATGAAGTCCTAGCACTCAAAAGTCAAGACTTAAAGCAATCTCTACAAACTCGTAAGAATGATTTTGAAAAGTTAATAAGAGCCTCAAAGCAACGAGAGTGAGAATGATAATAGATGGTTGATCATAGACCTCATAACTATTATGGCCACCATTGCCATCTTACTGAATAAATTTAGGTAGCCCAAGTGGAGACAGATGACATGATTGAGATACCAAACAAGAGTTAATATGTTTCTTGGAATATTTGGTTAGAAATATAATCATTTAGATATTTTCAGATATAATCATGTGTTAATCAAACTCTTTTGTTGCTTTATGAAAGATGTTGTTGGTAAAGCTATCCTGCAATCTGATTGTCCATCTTGTATTTGCATAAGTAACTCATTTTTTTTATTCATTCATTCATGCTAATTATCACTTACTGCCATGATTGCATACTTATTATCATCTTACTAAACATATTTATGTCACATCATAAAAGTCTAATCTGTTAATAATCTAAAGTGCAAGGTGCTTTGAAACATGGAATCAATGATTCATCATTGATACAATACTTATAACCATCAAAAAGCCATGGAAAACGACCATCAAATCGATATTGAATGGTTGAAGATCATGTATAGGTTGTCTCACGAACAAGCCCTTCAAAAGAATGAGGAACTGCAAGCTCAGATAGTGTAGCTAACTAAGCTTTTGTCTGCTACTCTGAAAGATAAAGCACAAACGAGCACTGTTGACACAGTCAAAGAGTTGGCTAATCCTAAAAGTGATCTCAATGTGGTATTAAAGCCACCAAAACTCATGAAGAGGCTTTGTATGAATAGCAACCCTTAGCAACAGCACTTAATCTAGTTCAAGGGTATCAAGGTGCAAGTTTTTTACTGGTAAAGCCCTTAATCCCAAACCTCGATGAACAGGTGGAGCAAGAGAAAGCAAAGAGGTTTTGTAAAACTGATGAGGACCTAAGCAAGTATTAGTCATTGGAAAAGTGCCTTGGGCTGTGGAAGATAGTGACGAATTTCGAATAATAGATGCAAAATCTCTGGATTTAGTCCCTAATCTTATCATCCTACCAAAATGCAAGCTATCATATTTTGAAAAGTACAACAGAACTATAAATCCCATTACCCACCTTTGCATGTTTGTAAGAAAATGGTTTTGTATGAAGAGAAAGAGAAGCTGCTAATGCATTATTTTCATGAAAATTGACCGGAGTGGACGTTAAAGCTCGATCAAGTCAAAATTTAGATGCAGGTAAACTTAGCTCATGCCTTTTTGGATCAATACAAGCATATATCTGATTAGGCCCTAGACCGCCTCTTTTTTATATGTATGGAGAAGAAAACCACTAAAAGCTTCAAGTAGTATGCAGAGATGAAGAGAAGAAGATTCTTAGGTTTACCTTTTTCTGATTAAAAAAGAAATAATGATTATGTTTGTTAGCACCCTGCGAGCTTTTTACTATAAGAAGCTATTAGGGAATGCCACAAAGAATTTTGTCGACCTGGTCATATCAAGCAAGATGATTGATAATGCCATAAAAATTGGTAGTATTTCTAGTGAAGAGTCATCTAGCTGGAGCAAAAAGACCAAGACCAAAGGCAAAGAGAAGAAAGTAAATGCCATTAATGAGAGCTCAATTAAGTTTAGTTAGAGTCAGTATCCAACATAGAACATGTATTACCCCAATATGGCCTATCCAAGCTTTAATCCTTACTCACAAATGTTGTAATCAATCTACTCTACTAGATTCAACCCAATAATAAGCATTACATCGAATCCTACTCAAAACACATTTAGACTTAACCTCAAAACATTAACAATGCTACAGCCCCTCGCAGCCAACAGGCACCCTATGAGAGAGAACATTATGAATCGCTCCCAATTTCTATAAAAAGATCTAATCTCGCTTATTAGTAGGCTAGTTGGTGGCCCATGTGTTCATAAATCCGTGATCTTCTCCATATCCTAAATGGTATAATGAAAATACCTATTGTGAGTACCATGTCCACTCTATTGAGAACTGCACATTTGTTAAAAAAAAAGTATAGAATCTGCTAGAAAAAGTGTGGTCAAGGTCGAACAAAGGCCTGAAACTAATGTTGGAGCCTACCTACTACCTAACCATGTGGAGTTAAGAATAAACGCAAAGACTGACGAAAAAAGTTATTGGCTTAAAAAAAGTATTAAAAAGTCAAGAAACTGATAAAGAAGGTATAGTGAAAGCTAGAATAGTGTTAAAAGTTGAAAGCTAGAATGAAAAAGCTATTGAACCCTTTTGTTGCCATTATGAATGAGGGCATATACTACACCACTATGTAAATTTCCTAGAAATGGTCCACAGAATGATGGACCAGTTTGAAATTGAATTTTACAAAGATTGAGATAAAGATATGAGCACATCTATCATTGCCACAAATAAGGATGGGAATGACCCTTTTATGGTGTCAGAAGGTTATTGGTTTTATTTACCAATGAACCAGATGCCAAGATTGCCCATGTTTAGCCTGTGCTGAAAATGATCATTTAACTCCCATCTCTTTTCCATTATAAGGACGATAAGGCATTACCTTGGAAGTATGAAAGCAAAATTATAATTAGCAGAGAGTTTAGTTTGCAAGCCACTAATGTGGATCTCTCAAGGACAAGCCATCTAACTCAAAACGATAAATGTTACACCTTAGTTGCAACAGAACATGAAACTTAAGAAAAGAACATTACCTTTATCGCTCAAACATCAAAGATCATAACCAAAAAATCAGTTTCGATAGTTGTCAAGCAGCTAGTTTCCTCAAGTTCTTTAAGCACAGTGAATACAACATCGTTGACCAATTGAATAAATCGCTGGTGAAGATACCAATGCTTTCCCTACTTTTAAATTTTGAAGCACATAAGAATGCTCTTCTGAAAGTTTTGAATGAAGCATGTGTGCCCGGTGATATCTCCATTAACCAATTACATCACTGCTGACAATGATATCTCTTTCAGTAATAATGAGATCCCTTCTGGAGAAAAAGAAAGTTGCAAAACTCTTCACATCATAACCTACTTCAAACGTAGCACATTACCAAAGGTTCTCATTAACAATGGATCAACCCTTAATGTAATGCCTATATTTTAGTTAAACAAGCTCTCTATCGATGCATCTCATATTAAGCATAGTCGCACAATGGTGTGAGTGTTCGATCCGACCTGCAGAGACATTTTAAGAATATCGCCATCCTTTTTCAAATTAGTCCATGCACTTATGAAGTAGAGTTCCATGTGATGGACATTGCTCCATCGTATAATTGCTTGTTGGGTAGGCCATGGATCTACTCTGCTACAGTAGTACTGTTGTTGTTGCATTAAAAATTGAAATTCTTCATTGAGAACAAAATCCTCAGCATAGAAGAAAATGAAGACATTGTTACTACTACTTTTACTGATACACCGTATATAGAGCTTGATAAAGAGGTCCCAGAATCCTCTTTTTAGTCCTTTAAGTTTGTCTGCCATTTATGTTAAGAAATGTTTGCTAATGGTTAAGCCTCATCTATCGAGGAGCATTCATATAGGTTTAAAATTAATCATTGGCAAGAGTGCCTGGGCTAGAAGAAGACTTGAAAAACATCTCTAAGGCATTGTCAGAGCTCTAAAAGTCTCTAACCAGATTGATAAGACCTGGGCTTTAAGCCTAATGCGTAGAAAAGTAAGAAACAAACTCAGAAGAACATGAGAAAATGATGGCTTGTTTGTTGGGTTAAGATTTGGGACATGAATCGATGATATTTTTACCACTGCAAGAAAGCTTAAGTTTAGAAATGTGCGTCGATCTAAAATAGGAAGGAAATACTAGCTTTGACCAGGTGATGATCATTTTAAACAAGGCATTTGGAGATTTCTCTATCAATGAGATTGGTGAGCCAAGGATTTCAGCAACGAACTATAAGACTAGTCTTTGCCCTCTAGGATTTGTTTTAAGTGTTTAGACTAAAACTGAAATTCCTATATTGTTTAAGTCTATTTCAAAGTAATCCTATGAAGTAAACCTACACGCTTCTGCCTAATTGTATTGAGGGTTCTTTGTGTCCTTTTATTAAGTATTATTAATAAAAGTGACTAAGCATTATGCATTTCATCTTTTGTGTCTATTCCTATTTTTCTTGCTAATTCTTAGACTTTTTTATAATTTTTTCTACCTATATGTTTTTTTTCTATATTTTAAGGTGCCTAGATAAAAGTAACATGAATGTTTATACTAAAATTTAGGGAATCAATTTTAAGCAATGATCTGCATTGGCTAAATCGAGCCAAAGAGGGATACTAAGGAAAGTCCTATTCCACCAGAGCTACTAAGGTTAATTGAATAAGAAGAAAAACAAATCTTACACTATGAGGAACCTGTCAAAACTATAAACCTTGGGATAGAGAAAGACCAAAAAAAAGTTAAGATTGAAACCTCCATAAACTTTTTAACCCAAACCAAATTGATAAACCTTCTTTAAGAATATCAAGATGTGTTCACCTAGTCTTACCAGGACATGCCCAGATTAGACACTAACATAGTGGTCCATAAACTTCCCTTTAAACCTGTACACAAGCCTATACAACAAAAACTCAGGAGGATAAAGCTAGAAATGCTTCTTAAGATCAAGGAAGAAATAAAAAAGTAATTTGAGGTAGGATTTCTTGAAGTAGCCAAGTATCTCGAATGGGTAGCCAATATAGTCTCGGTCTTTAAAAAAGATGGCAAGGTGCAGATGTGTGTAGACTATTAGGATTCAAACTTCACTTACCTTAAAAACAATTTACCATTGTAGATACCTTATTTTGTCTAGGTTATTTTTTAGCAATCTGGAGCATGGATGTGAGAGGGGGCGATGATCATATTAAAGTTAAATGCAAAGATGTGGCATCAAAAGATGTAGTACAAGGTGTCCTGGGACAAACGATATAAGAAAATTCATAATTTTGCTTGAATATATCGATACACGGTTCTCATGTATCGATACAATACTCCAACATGCCAAAAATTTGAAATGTCCCCATTGTATCGATAAAACATGTAAATGTATCGATACAAGAGCTCATGTATCGATGCTAGGCCATGCCAAGGCTAAAACATGTATTCTATAAAGAAATGTATCGATACATACCAACATGTATCGATACAATGTTCATTGTATCGATACACTCAAGGTTTTTGGACCAAATGTATCGATACATTCTGCAATGTATCGATACACAGTGGCCATTTTCCACGGTCCGAGCATTTTTGACTCGTCCACCATTGTTCAAAAACTCGATTTTAACTCATTTCCTTTGCATTAGAAAAGATCAAAACCCATATCAAATTATGAATTTAGAGTTTTGAATTAATCAAAACATTTTTTTAAAGTCTAAATTAGATCAAAGGGGTCAATGTCACATGATCACCCTACTCCTCCCTAGTTTGTTGACCAGTATCACCATCAGCCACTGTATTTGCTGGAAAATCATTTTAATAGCATCCTTTACAAAGCCCACAAGTCAGTGGCACCTTTTCAAAGCCTACAAGTCAGTGGCACCTTTCCAAAAGCTCATAAGTCAGTGGCACTCCTTTAAAGCCCACAAGTTGGTGGCACTTTTTCAAAAACCCATAAGTCAATGGCACTTTTCCAAAAGCCCACAAGTCAGTGGCACCCTTTTCAAAGCCCAAAAGTTAGTGGCACCCTTTCAAAGCCTATAAGTCAATGGCACCTTTCCAAAAGCTCACAAGTCAGTGGCTCTTTTTTCAAAGCCCCTAAGTCAGTGGCACCCCTTCAAAGCCCATAAGTCAGTAGCACTTTTTAAAAAGCTCACAAGTTAGTGGCACCCTTTTTAAAGCCCATAAGTCAGTGGCATCCTTTCAAAACCCATATAAGTTGGTGGCACCTAACCTGAGTCAAAACCCACATGAGCCGGTGGCATTCAAGTTTAAGTCAAAGTCTGCATAAGTTGGCAGCACCCATATAAAAAATCCATGATACTCTGCACCTGCTTAAGGGGGTCAAACCTTAGAAAACCTACCACTCTAGTGTTCGAGGGGGCGTCATTCC